>JAFVLL020017612.1:0-10273 GCA_021397915.2 Tor tambroides | reverse complement strand
ACTTACTGCATGCTGGCTTGTGATAGCACCATTCTGTTTAGGGTGAAATTACAACATTAATAAATACAACCAATGAAACTTCCTATCAAACCGTTTCAAGAGTCTTTAGTGGCAGAGTCATACAAAATAAAACTATATATTCATTGATTAAATGAAGCTGAACTTCAGTGACACTCACCCACTGAAGCGTCCGCACTGTGGACGGTGGGACACAGAAGAGCGGCAAGGCAAGTTACCAGCAAGACAATCATCTGCATCAAACAATACACATTAAAAGCAGAAACAATGCTGCTAACAGAACTTAACTGGATTATAGGCCTGATGAATTTAATTTAAAATGAGAAATGAAATCAATCAGATAAAGTAGATTAACTCTAGTCTTACCTCTCGGACTTGATTCACCTGTCTGTATGCAAGAATATCATGAGTTGGCTTTATTCCCGCCTTTAGTACTCTTCACAACTCACCTGTAGTGGGTGGGTCACTTTCATCAGCTCATCTGCTGACGGAAAACTGCATTCCTATCTAAAGCTCACATTGCTAGGCGTTGTTTATCTTCTGAGATTTCTTAAGAATTTGTAGCAGTCACATTTATTTAATTTTATCTTAAAGTTTTTACCTCTCAGCATCACATCGGTCATGTTCTCTAACCCTCTCGTGATAGAGGGTGAAAACGAAGTTCACTACAACGTGTTTTCGCTTACCAGCCTTTAAAGGGAGTAAAAATAACTTTGTTAGATGTTGACTTTAAAATGTTTCAAAAATAATTTAAATAAATGATTGTAAATAGCACCAGTTTAGATTAATTTGGTTATTTAAAAAGGTAAACAGTCCTGGGTGCTGAACCTTCCATAAGGTTTTTTAAAAACAATCATTCATTAGTAGTGGAACAACATTACACCCAAGAACCAACCATTTAGTGATTTATTAGATATAATTCTAAATTTAACAGTCAGTATCATTATAAATACCATATCATCATTTGATGATACAGAAACCATTAGTCTGACATCTCAAAGTTTTGTTATAATGAGAGGATTTGCGAGATTGCAAAACTCAGTAATGGACAAAAACTCTGGTATTTTGAGTGGTGAGTGAATTCTAACTTGAACACCTCTGATTGGCAATTGCATTCAAGAAATCACCAGATACGCCTGTGATTGGCTACACTGCTCAATGCTGGAAAAATGTAAATAGATGTAAATAGAAACTTTTTTTGGTTGCAAAGCAGCCATGGATTTGCTTGGCCGTGAAATTTACAGGTACTGCACCCCCATGATCTTTGCCTTTATTATGATATTTTGGTATTGCATGCAAACAGTGTTCAGGGAGAAACACTTTTTTCCCACAACTTCTCCAATGTAAAAAAAAAACAAAAAACAAATCCTGTAAGTCAAGCCATTCTGGACGTGAAACAGATAATGTAGGTGAGGGAAACTAAAGCAAATTTCCATTAAATGTAGCAAAATAATTAGTTACCCTTTTTATAAAGGTAAAATATTATAACATGCACTACAAGAAGGAAATCTGTAGAAAGCTGCTAATATTCTGGCAGGACACTTGGTCTCACTTAGTAATAATTTACATTTTGTAAATGATTTCATATTTGTACACATGAGAACTACTCATGAAAAAATTCAGCATAATTCACAACATGTGAGTATGCACATGAAATTGTTCTTAACCTCATTCAATTGTTAATGAATTTGGAGAATTCTAAATGAGCAGCCACATGACCAAGTTCGTACGCAGATTTCACTTACAAATGTGTGAGTATACACTCACTCAAATGTGCATACATGTGAATGAGACCCTTTATCCATTAACCCATAACATTTCCTTTAACCCTAATACATAACACAATGCCCTTCAGATATGTGTAAAATGCCTGTGAAAAACCAAAACAGAAAATTACTTCATAACATGATACCTTACAGACTCTTAGAGTAAATTACTTTTTAAATGTAACATTTCCCCAGAACTGTTCAGCAGAGCTTTGCATTCAAATGCATCTTTCTGAAGTCATAAGGAGAGTTTATGTCTATCAAATCAGCCTCATATTCAGTGGGGGGTAGGACATGTAGCCTGATGCTAGGAACACTTGTCTGGTAGCCTCATACTGTAACTCTCATGAACAGCTCTGCTAATGGTCTAGACAGATGAATAGCTTTTTGAAATATAAAAATTATCCAAGATAAATCATGTTAGATTATGTTAGACCTTTAATGCAATATTAATCAAGTAACAAATTCAAGTGACATTCAAGTAACAAACAAATCAAAACTTTTGCGGAAAACAAAGAAAAATAAAATACTTAAAAATAAGCTGATTGGACAAGTGTGCACACACCCCTCAACTAATATTTGGTTGAAACATCTTTTGCTTTTACAGCAGTCAGTATTTTTGAATAAGAGTCTATCAACTTCTTGATTTCTCTATGTTTTAGTTCTATATTGATCATTTTGCAGGGTACTCCTGTTTTTTTGTTTTTTTTTTTAATTTTATTGAATTTAGTTATTGGCTTATGGTAACGTCATTCATTTGTCGACTTATATTTGTGATTGTGATTTTCATCATGCTGATGAAGCAATGAAATTTCTCATCATCTTAAAATATTTTGTGGAGGCCTGCAGGTTTTGTGCCACAAATGGTCTGGTATTTGGCACTATCCGTGATTCCTTCAATCCTAACTACTTCCTCAGTCCCACCTGAAGAGAAGCAGCACTATAGCATGATGCTTGCGCTACCATGCTTCTTTGTGGGTATTGTGGTGTTTGGGTGATGGGCAGTCTTTTGGCCCTACAAATGTTTAGTTTGGTTTCACTGGACCATAAAACACTTTGCTACATAGGTTTTTTTTTTTTTTTTTTTTTTTTTGGGGGCTAGTATTTACTTTTTATTTATTTATTTATTTATTATTATTAATAATTTATTTATTATTATTTTGCCACGATTCAAACTCGGGTTGCCCACTAAGCAACAGCATCATATGTCGGCGCACTGCCATCTAGGCTATTGGCACCAACAGTTTCGATGTTTTTTAGAGAGAAATAGCTTTCGACTAGAAATCCTACTCCATGGCCCAGACATATGAAGAATTCAGGATATTGCTTCATGTTCCATATCGTCTCATGTTCCCTTTAAAGCTACTTTAAGTCTCTTTTGACAGGTGCCTTGTTTTACTGGAATGTCATCATTGTGCCCACACCACAGTGCATGTTTGTGTTTCCTCGGAGCATCTACTCTTGTTGATGATGGCCTTCACAGCACAGTCATGTCACATCTGTTTTGAAAAATTGACTCACGCACCAACATACGTCGTTTAGTTGCTATACACACCCAAAAACAGAAATTGCTGCAAAAACAGAAATAGGCTGCAAATACTCACAACATAACTAAATACAGAAACGTGCTGCAAGTAGCACAGACCACAACAGAAACCTTACGAAAATTAAGCAAGGTTTTGCTACAAATAAATCCAAAAAACCACAGTTACTACAGTTAAACCATGGTAACCACAAATTAATGTTTTTGCTACCCTTTCCTTAGGATGATATTTGAAGTAAAACTGTGGTTATACAAATGGTAGTAAATCGGTGTTTGGTTGTGTTGTGAGTAGTTGCAGCACATTTCTGTATTTGCTTGTGCTGCGAGTATTTGCAATGCGTTTCTGTATTTGGTTGTGCTGCAAGTATTTGCAGCGTGTTCCTGTATTTGGTTGTGTTGTGAGTATTTGCTTGTGTTGAGAGTATTTGCAGCATGTTTCTGGTTGTGCTGCGAGTATTTGCAGCACGTTTCTGTTTTTGGTTGTGCTGCGATTATTTGCATCACATTTCTGTATTTGGTTGTGTTGCAAGTATGTGCTGTGCTGCGAGTATTTGCAATGTGTTTCTTTATTTGGTTGTGTTGCGAGTATTTGCAGCACGTTTTGGTGTGTGGTTGTGTTGCGAGTATTTTTTTGTGTTGAGAGTATTTGCAGCACGTTCCTGTATTTGGTTGTGTTGCGTGTATTTGCTTGTGTTGCGAGTATTTGCAGCACGTTTCTGTGTTTGATTGTGTTGCGAGTATTTGCAGCACATTTCTGTATTTGCTAGTGTTGCGAGTATTTGCAGTGCGTTCCTGTATTTGCTTGTGTTGCGAGTATTTGCAGTGTGTTCCTGTATTTGGTTGTGTTGCGAGTATTTGCAGCGCGTTCCTGTATTTGGTTGTGTTGTGAGTATTTGCAGATCGTTTCTTTATTTGGTTGTGTTGCGAGTTTTGCAGTGCGTTCCTGTATTTGGTTGTGTTGCGAGTATTTGCAGTGCGTTCCTGTATTTGGTTGTGTTGTGAGTATTTGCAGCACGTTTCTGTATTTGATTGTGTTGCGAGTATTTGCATCACATTTCTGTGTTTGGTTGTGTTGCGAGTATTTGCTTGTGTTGCGAGTATTTGCAACGCGTTTCTTTATTTGGTTGTGTTGCAAGTATTTGCAGCACGTTTCTGTATTTGGTTGTGTTGCAAGTATTTGCAGCACATTCCTGTATTTGGTTGTGTTGCGAGTATTTGCAACGTGTTTCTTTATTTGGTTGTGTTGCGAGTATTTGCAATGCGTTTTTGTATTTGGTTGTGTTGCGAGTATTTGCAGCGCGTATCTGTTTTTGGTTGTGCTGTGAGTATTTGCATCACATTTCTGCATTTGGTTGTGTTGCGAGTATTTGCCTGTGTTGTGAGTATTTGCAGCGCATTTCTGTTTTTGGTTAGGATGCAGGTATTTGCAGCACATTTCTGTGTTTGGTTGTGTTGCGAGCATTTGCAGCACGTTTCTGTATTTTGTTGTGCTGCAAGTATTTGCAGCACATTCCTGTATTTGGTTGTGTTGCGAGTATTTGCCTGTGTTGTGAGTATTTGCAGCGCATTTCTGTTTTTGGTTAGGATGCAGGTATTTGCAGCACGTTTCTGTGTTTGGTTGTGTTGCGAGCATTTGCAGCACGTTTCTGTATTTGGTTGTGTTGCAAGTATTTGCAGCACGTTTCTTTATTTGGTTGTGTTGCGAGTATTTGCAGCGTGTTTTTGTATTTGGTTGTGTTGCGAGTATTTGCAGCGCGTATCTGTTTTTGGTTGTGTTGTGAGTATTTGCATCACATTTCTGCATTTGGTTGTGTTGCGAGTATTTGCCTGTGTTGTGAGCATTTTCAACGCGTTTCTTTATTTGGTTGTGTTGCGAGTATTAGCAGCACGTTTCTGTATTTGGTTGTGTTGCGAGTATTTGCAGCGCATTTCTGTATTTGGTTGTGTTGCAAGTATTTGCAGCGTGTTTCTGTTTTTGGTTGTGCTGTGAGTATTTGCAGCACGTTTCTGTGCTTGGTTGTGTTGCGAGTATTTGCAGCGCATTTCTGTGTTTGGTTGTGTTGCGAGTATTTGCATCACATTTCTGTATTTGGTTGTGTTGTGAGTATTTACAGCACGTTTCTGTATTTGGTTAGAATGTGAGTATTTGCAGTTTGTTTCAGTATTTGTTTGTGTTGTGAGTATTTGCAGTATGTGTGTTGTCAAACTGATGATTATGTTTTCTTAATTTGCAAGTGTGTTTTCATTTTTAGTGTGTGGAGCTCTTTCAACCACTGCAAAATAGAGTACTATGCATCATTATAAAATGACATGAATTTCAAATCATTGTATTAATTTTTACATCTCAAAGCAACAATTTTAACATGGTTGAGCAGATTTTTTACATCTAATCCTTCTTCACAAACTGAAGTGGTTCATGACAGTCAGAGAGGTTATTCTTTGACTTTCAGGAAAGGTTAGAGATGCTGAAATATTTCTAAAGGCACTTTAAATACTGTATGGGAGGAAAATCTGTCATTCTGCTCAATGAGGCAGACATTTGCTTTTTCCGCCCTCTGAGTTTTTTTGAGGTGTTTTGATCACAATGCCCTTCTTTCTTTCTTTGTTGAAGTTTATTAGAACCTGTGGTTCACCAATGACTGAAAACTGCTGTAGATCCTTCCTGAAAACTAGGTTAAAAGACTTCTTCCTGAAACAAGAACCACTGGGTCCTTGAGTTTCCCCTGTATAACGTTTCAAACATCAAATCAGAGCCTTTAGGCAAAATAAACTCTAAATTACTCTTCAGGGGCCTGTTTCCTAAAACAAGTTTACCAAATAAGCCAGGTTTATTTCAGTTAGTCTGACTTATTGTCAGTTTGATTTGGTTCAAAATAAGTCATACTAACTGAAATAAGCCTGGCTTATTTGCTAAACGTGTTTTATGAAACAGGCCCCAGGATTTTTTCCCCAATATCCTGCCGCTCATATTCCTGACTTCAATTCATTAAAAGAGAGAAAAAAATGCTCCAAGTACAAGTAAATCCAGACTAGAAGTTTGAATGAAATAAAGCCCAAATCTGTAAGTTAATCCTCAGCATAAAGACCATTAACCTTGATGACTGAACTCGACTAATACAATATAGGCCTTTATTTATTTTTTGTATCGCATTCATAAAAGAAACTGCTAAAACAAGCATTAATGGATTAGTTTAGGCACAAACCGCAAGGTGCAATTGTTTTGAAAACACGAACAATCACAAGTTCGTGCAAAGAAAGTAAATAGGTTGAAACCAAATACTTCATGCATATGTAACCGACATAGGCCAGTAAGAGCTGTTGCGTGTAAACCTCACTCCCCTGATCTCAAAATGAGGCGCTCTGGCATCTAACGCTAGAGGCAGTGGGCTTTAGCTTCCTTGTTAGAGCGCCAAACTAAGAAAACCTAACTATCAAGAGTTCAATTCAACTTAAGCTCCTGTCTACACTCAGATGACAATAAGGAGCTACAGTACAAAATTAAAAATCTTAGTTTCATCCTGAAGTATAAAACTTATACTTGTAAATGTAGAGTCCAATTCAAGTGCACAAACATGGGTTTCAAAAACACACCACTATACAACAATATTAACGTATACACACCAAACAGTGAGCTTAAGTTGTATTAAAAGGTAATAACTTGTTAGAAATCGTGTTGGGCACTATTAAGAAGACCACATGAATTAGCAGGATGCCATTAATCATTTCATTCAAGATCTTTATGGGATGCTACCTGATAAATATCTTGAACAAGTACAGTTAAAGAAAATGGTTTTTACAACAAGTGTTAAAATATTACTTGTACATTTTATTAAAAAAATAAATAAATAAAATGAAATAAAAGTAAATAATCAGCCTTCCTACTCAAATCCTACCAGTATGCATCAGTTTCCAATTCAAATGGCATGTAAGGTTCAGGGGTTTGACAATCAGAAGAAAGTCAGAAGACTCTAGAACATCCAAATTAAATGCGGTTTGGGAAACAGGACCAGTAGCTCTGGTACCAGCCACTTGGGACGTCACGATCCTACCGTTTACTGGCTGAACACCCCTGAACGTGTCCACCATTAGGGGAGAGCTGGTCACCTCGATGTAAACACCTGTATTGAACAGGTAAATCTAGTGGTGAGAGGCAGGAATAGAAGAGTTTAAAACCATTAAACCAAAAGACACTGCAGCGCCTACTTAAAAACTTTACTGCTGTAGGAATACAAACATACTTTAGCAGTTACAAATTCTGCAAAATAAGCTTCCACCCAACCCCACCACACCCACATCCACCCCCCACCCACCCCAAAAGACTTTACAAATCCTGGCTGACTTTGATGGGGTCTTTAAAGATGGTCCACACCACACCTTCATTGCAGTTTGGTGTGGTCAAAGAACCAAGATGACAGTAATATTTAGTCCTGCCCACTCCAGGAAGAATGCCATCCATATATTGATATATTGAGTGATGCATGCTTTATCACCTGAGAAGTAGAAAGGCCATTAGGAGTCACGCGTATTTGTATAGCTCTTTTCACAGAAGCAGTTAAGAGACTTAAATATTGGTCAGTTTTTGTTTTTGTTTTTTTTTTTACTAAGAAATCATTAGTGATTCTCAAAGTAATGAAATTAAGATTTGCAGGCACATGTCCAAAGTAATGCAATTAAGGGATTAGGGTAATGGTCGACTTTGACAGAGTAAACAATTCCCAGAAAATCAGTGAAGATGACATTAGTTGAGCCAGTTATCAGAGAGTCTGATTTAAAAAAAAAAAAAAAAAAAAAAACAATTTCCAAATTTAACAAGTCACTTAAGCAATGATGTTGAAAAATTGTACCACATTTCATTAACATCTCTGATTTCAGGCAGAACTGGTGTTCCTTACTGTGGTTGGAGTTTACTTTCATGGAAAATCATTTGACATCTTATCAAAGGGAATAACACCCAAATATAAAATTTTACACACTTAAAACACAGCAAGTACTGCCTCTTTTGCAACCTGAAACCTGCCTGCATTGGCGATTTTTGACAGGTAAATTGAGACAGATAGATGTCAGATTATCAGCTGAAAACAGACTGCGCTGCGATTACACGGTCACGTGACGCGGGAGTAAAGAGGTGTGTTCGACTTGAGGACCGATCGATGTATGGCGAAAAGTGCGAGAGAAAGCATAAGGAGATGTCCGCTCTCTTATAGCTCTTGCTTTGATAACACACAACGATCAGTCTAGCAGCACTGCTTCAAGTCAAACACATCTAAGCAGTCTTCAGAGGAAGCATCAAGTTGGCAGAGTTAGGTATAAACAGAGGTCGGAGCCAGCTCCAAATGGGCGGGTCAGCTGCAAATGGGTGGGATTTGTAATATCGTCTACACCAAACCCAACCATAAACCTACCCTCTCCCAACCTACTTGCGGCATAAGTCACTCCCAATTGCAGGTCTCTGGGCTGCAGTGATACATACTTGAGTTGGCATGCTTACAGTGTTGCCAAGTCTGAGGTTTGCCTCGTGATATTTACAAAATATTTATATTTGTAAAAATATGATATTTATTTAGACCCTGAAATGCGAATCTTACCAGGGGAACCCCTCCAAAAAACGTGTATTTTACCCCCCGGAATGTGGTTTTTACCGGTGGACCCCCCTTGAAACGCGATTGGGCTAGTTTTGAGTAGCAATTGACTGTTCCTAAAGAGCTTGATTGCCAGGCGATCTGACCAATCAGAACACAGATATTATGTGCCGCCGCTGCTATCCGCCATCTTGCCCGACAGCTACAGCCCGTCTCCAAAGAAATCCATGTTAAAACGGGGTAAAAAAAGATCAACTGAACTGAAACTTTTTCAATATAACCAAATATAAAAATGTGCAGAGGGTTAAGTTGTGTTGTTGGTTGCCACAGTAACGGTAATAAGCTAAGATATTCCTTTAAAGTACTTGTTTTAGGTACCAGACAATCTCATGTCCGGCGCTGTATGCATGGCTTGCGCTTAAGTTAAATACTGAGTGTTAAATAATAAAATAATGTTAAAACATGTGCTCTTATCATTCTGTGGACAAAATCCCGTGAGCTTCGCCCCAAATGGTTTTATATGCACATATGCGTTCATCTGTTTTCAATGCAGCTAACCTCGCGTCGCTTCATGTCATCTTCCCACTCATTAAACTATGACAGGTCCTTTACAGCAAAAAGACAGTCACTGCGACACTAAAGTGATAAAACTATGGCACTATGTGCTTTTCAAAACCATTTTCATAGGTTTCACCACGTTATATTGTCGGCTCGGAAAATAAGTAAATGCGCATGCCCAGTAGCCGCAACTGTGTCCCTTCTAGCCTTAACCACAAATCAGACAGGAGAGCAGATTAACTTCAGTGGACTTAAAGTCTGTGTAAAGTCAATATTAAATGTGTGTTCTGAGTTTGTCACACCACAGAAAAATATGTTAACCACCCAGTCAAATTTGAATGTTAAAAAAACCCACCAAGTAAATAAAATAAGGTATCAAAATCTTGAAAAAATAAGTAGCATTCTCTGCTCTCAAACGCTGGGGGCATGTCCGCTGGCAGTGCTGAAGCCACGCCCACTGGCGGAAAAGCTGCCGTCTCTCTCAACTGTCTTCCTGTAGCACCTTATTTAATAAGGAAAGCGAGCTGTTTTATAAATGATCACAATCAAACGAAACAAGGAAAAAGCAACAATTTCAGTTATTACAGACCCAGCAGGAAAAATCCACCAACTCACTGGAAGAAATTAACCAAATTTTTTTTTTCAAAATGGCATCAACTCATTTCTCAACAGTATCAATCTGCCACAACTGAATGAACACCAAAGAAACCTAGAAGCCTAGAATCACCCATCACACAACCCGAACTTCTTACAGCACTACAACACATGCCTAATAATAAAGCACCAGGTCCTGATGGATTCCCCGCTGA
>JAFVLL020017611.1:0-31537 GCA_021397915.2 Tor tambroides | reverse complement strand
TTATCTTTTTTATGTACTGCACAGGAATGAAAGTCATAAAGGGTTGGAACAAGGCTGAGTAAATGATGACAGAATTAATATTTTTTGGTGAACTATCCCTTTTAAAGGACTGCGAAACAATAGAGAGCATGTGAAAGTGTTAAATAAACAATGAAATTATTAGTAGAAGTGAAACTGTAGAGAAATAATGAAAATTTGCATATTATTTCTTCTCTGAGATAATAGCAGAGGCTAAGGGGGAAAAAAATGTTTCTTATCATAAAACTGCTGTGTTAATATTTGGATTTGACTGAAACTGAAGAAGAAGCAACTGTCAACATCCACTCTAATTATGCCTCATAGCTAGAATAATAATATAAATGATTGCATAGTGTAACAGTTTTCATTCTGATTCATTATGACACAGTCCCTAAGGAGATGTCAAGAGAATTATTTAAGGAACTGACCAATGATTGTGTCAGCTCCAGGATCAGGGCCCTCCCGATCTGGGTTGGACAGGCTGAGGTGACTATGTAGGAGCTTATCCAGGGGCATGGATGCTGGGCGGTGTTGGAGGGCTTTTCTGTTTCCTGCTCTCCTCTCTACACAAGTGGTTTGAGGGTCCCCAGTGCTGTGCTTTCTGTCACTTGTAGCTTCAGTCAGTGGCATCTTTATTTTTTTGCGGCCCTTAGCAGGGGCACTGGCAGTCCTCCGAAGAAGGTGGTCGGTTATGGATCGCTTACGAGGTGGAACTCCAATATGTGTGTCCACTGAGGACTTGGAACTTTTATTAAATAAGCCTTTAAAACCTCGCAGCTGACGACCCTGAGAAACAGACAGGGATAAGAGAGAGAATTCAGCATATGATATTTATTTAAGCCATTTAACCTTCTGGGACCAAAAAAAAAAATGAGAATGATAAATTCTGCATAATTTTTACTTCCTAGTGTGACACACAAAAATGTGTGTTTCCCACCTGTGTGTATCTATTGTTTTTTTGTTTTGTTTTGTTTTGTTTTGTTTAGTTTTTTGTCTTGTCTTGTCTACAGATAACAGATAACAAGACATATGTAACACATGATTTACATTTTTTTTCTTGTAGAACAAAATGATATATTTCTGAAAATAACTACAATGAGTTCGTGTATATTTACAAAGTTGATCCTATACAATAAATAAATAAATACATTTCTGTAAACTCAAGATGAGGAAGAGGAAAACATATTAAATTCTAAAAATCCCAGGATGTCTTCTATATAATCAACCATATTTACACATGTGATGTCAAAGAAATTAACTGAAAAAAAAAAAAAAAAAAAATGTGTGGCTGGGTCCCAGGTTAAATCAAGCTGTTCTCACAGACAAAACACATACATGCAATGTCACATATATTCATTTCAAACAGTCAACTTCAACAATCTCACAAGGACAATCTTTGTGTAGACCACAACAATTGTACAAACAATTGCATTACTGACTAAATCCAACAGATGGCAGCATATTCATTTGAAACCATTAATGATTCATTCGACCATCTTTCATCTTTCTAGCCTTCAAAATTCAACACTTTTTACAAGAAACAAATCCAGCTTTAACACCAAGGACAGAACTAACCAAAACAAAATTACTTACAAAACAAAAACAGATGGACAAAATGAACTTTAAAAGGTGTGTCCATACAACCGCACATTTACAACAGCTTAGTGTTCACTGAGCAAGAACAGGATGTCACATTGAGCTCATGCAGTATCATGCAGCACACTACATAGCCAGGGTACCTTATTAGCTCCTAGCAAGTGCATTATGGTATAGCTTGGGTTGAGGACTAAAGGACTCCACTGGAAAGTAAAAAGGTTGGAGGAACTTCAATAAAATATCAACGGGTGGGGAAATATCAATAAAGGTATTTTGCCATTTGAGATCCGTTTTTCTGTTTTGAGATGGAAATGAGGCACAAATGTCACAATCACATGTGTTTGGTCACACTGCAGTAGAAATGGACAGAAACGACTGTTATGCTGATTGTTATGCTAACCAGCTGAGATTTTTAACACCTTTTTATTCAATCAAAATGCCACAGTTCCTGGAAAATGTCACTTTAGCAATGAATACTCTAGTGAAAAATAAATATACTTAAATGTATTTGAAATACATTTATTTCATGCTAAGTATACTACAAATACATTTTCATATTTACGTACTTAATGAAATGCCCTGCAATTGTAATTTTACTAGACTTAACTGGTATACTTAAAGTCTGCTACACTTTAACGACTAATTTTGTACTTAATGCACTTTAATTGTGCGGAAGTAGTGCTGAAGTCCAACTAAAGATATACTTAGTATATTTGAATGTGCTAAAGTGGAACTACTGAAAGTATACTTCAGGTACACTTTAAATATTTTGCATTCAAAGACTGATATTATTCAAAGATCATACAATCCTCATCAAAAGTGACATTAAAACACATTTTAGACTTAATATCAGTAAGTCTCGAGATATCTGTCAGTAAATATGTTAACAGATTTGAACTATACTTAGTATAAATAAATGTATTTTAAATATATTACTTTTTTCCTAGGGTAGGAACTGATCTAATTACTAAATGAATGAAGAAATAGAGAGTAGAATTTAAATTGGTAACATGCCCTGTGGAAATGGCTGTGGATCTTTATCAGACTGATTAGGTACAGCTGTCTGTGTAGTTACAAGCTCACCTTCCCATAGATGTCATGCACTGTGATATGGACAAAAATGGATGCCTCTGTCATTCCTTCCAAATAAACGTGTCTATATCCTGCAGGAGTGGGAAAGAGGAGGAATGATTGAAAATGGGATGGAAGAAAGGCATTTGCATTTGTGAGAAGTTTCAGAGAGTGAATGCAACTGAAAAAAAACAACAAAAAAACAGGAAGAAAGACATTGTGGCATAGCTTTAGCACAGAAGCATGTCATTCATCAGTGAGACCGTGTGACTGTCTATGTGAGGGCAGAGAGAGTTCAGCAGCAGACGTGTCCAAAGGCAGCACCTCACATCTCCATTACTCTAATGACATGCTTCACATGACACCACTCTGAGACACAGGGACTTGCTGCTATCACATTTTACATGCTATTTACTAATGACCATGAGTTATATTTAGTTCTTCATCTCAGTTTATCTTTTTTATCTGTTTCTTAAACTACAGGCAGATTTATGTCCCATGTTTATTACACCAGTTTTGGAATTTTGTTACATGAAGGTAAATAAATAAACTTATTATATTAAAGTAATTCATTAATATGCATATAATTGAATTACATAATATATAATAATAATTCATAAAGTACAACAAACAAATAATTAAACCATTATTTATTTATAAAAGTAACTAATTAAAATGTATATAATTGATTTATATAATGTACAATAAATTTTTACACAAACAGCAACCAACATGATTGTGATGATGATGAAAGGTAAATATCACTTGTGAACAGAAAATGTTATTTTCATTCAACTGCAATATTGACACAATGTGAAAATATTATGTAATTAATTATATTATGTGATTCTAACATTATTTGTTAAGAAAAAAATAGGGCTGTCAAACGATTAATCACGATTAATCACATCCAAAATAAAAGTTTTTGTTTACATAATATATGTATGTGTACTGTGTTTATTTATTATGTATATAGAAATACACACACATACAGTATATATTTTGAAAATATTTACATGTATATACATTTATATATTTATATTATTATATTATATATAAATATATTTAATATACAAACAACATATTTTTCTTAAATATATACATGCATGTGTTTGTATTTATATATGCATAATAAATACACACAGTACACACTCATGTATTATGTAAACAAAAACTGGATGTGATTAATCGCGATTAATCATTTGACATTACTAAAAACAAAAACAACAAAAAAAAAACAGTTCCAAAAATAAGGTTGCATGTATATGAAAGATTAGGCTCCCCCCGAACCTACGTTTGGAACTTCATTTAATTTCACTTCATTTAAAGGTCCAAAAGTACCGATAGTTGAAGAGACACCCACACATAGAATTTCTCATACCTGGCATGAGACTGCTGAAAGCTACGGTTCTCTGGCCCACAAAGTCTCGTCCAATGGGGTCATGATCCCAAACTAGGAAGCGTACTAGAGCCACCTCGGGCATGTGAAGTGTGAAAGACAGAGTCTCTTCCCACACAGGGTTAAATCCTGCATTAAGAATCACACAGAAAATTAACAAGGGTTAATGCCCCAAAACTTTATTTCTGTTCAAATAAGCTCAACAAATCCCAGGACACATGAGAACAATGATGTACCATTATCATCCACAACCCTGGTTTGTTCTTTACAGCAGTCCACCGGAAGACCAATAATCTCCACCTCAACGAAAGGATCAATGATCTAAGGATGAAGTCCACAAACGTCAAATGTATTAACTGCATTTCAACTCTGAACCCGATTGGAAATGTACTCTTAGGCGGCACCTGCTTACCTCACCACGGTCTCCCAGCATTGAATCGGGAGGTTTTGGCAGCTGCTGTCCACTAATGACTTTTATCACCAACTGTTTCTTCGGATTTGCCGGGAGCGGATCATCATTCAGTGGGTTGAAGGAGCCTGGAATAGATTTTCAGAGACCAACACAATACCTAGAGTAACTGAAGAATTACTTGACACTTAAGTGTTAAGTAATTCTTACAGTGAAGTCTTTAGTGACAGAGTGGTCTTATATTGTGATATACCAGTATTTTGAATGCATAAGTGTACCTTTACACATTGGGCCGGGTTTGAGCACATAGCCACTGCCTCCATTCACCATGAACTTGGCTCTGTTCAGCTGCATCATACGGCCATCAGTCTGGTAGTTTAAAGCCACTGTGGGTTAAAAAAAGGAAAGAAAAACCTTCATTCTATTTTCCAAACCTTTATTAACTTATTTTTTAGTCCATTTTTCTTTCTTTCCTTCTATCTTTCCATCCTTCCTTCATTTATTTAGGATTTTGTTTTTCAACCAAACAATTGCATGTATTTATTTAGCTGTGTAAAGCTATGTAAACTATGAGGTTTTATCATGGCCTGGTAAACATTTTATTCAATAAACAATCAGGGGGCAGAACTCAGCTGCGGCTCCACAAGTTCCAATTTACTCTTGTTTATTGGACCCTTATGATGGCACACACACACTCATCTGCATTTGCTATGCTTCTGCATGCCCTTTTGACTCTTTTTTCTGTCTTGGTCCTGGTTCATTTCTGATTTACTTTCTTTCTTCACCCTCTTTCTTTTTGTCTATATGATTCATTGCTGCTTCTTTTCTGTTAGCTGCCTCATCATTCACATTCAAAATGCTTAAAATGATATGAAAAAAAAGAAATGGTATTATGTAAAATGAAAACTTAATTATATCTGCTAAGCTATTTCTACAATAGATCAGAACAAATGGAGACAGGCTAAATCCAGAAGAACTGTGGCAATGTCTCCAGGATGCTTCAAGAGACCTACCTGCAAAGTTACCTGCAAAACTATGCGCAAGTGTACCTAGGGCAAAAGCTGCTTTAAACACAAAGGATGGTCACACCAAATGTTGATTTAATTTAGTTAATAGAAGTTAATTGATAAAGAAAATTATTTTTGACAGCATCCTCATTTTACAGCATTTTTACACAAGTGCCTAAAACTTAACAGTACTGTAAGCTTTGCCAGTAGGTTTCTTGAAGCATCTTGGAGACGTTGCTACAGTTCACTTGTGGAAGTCATGGCCTAATGGTTAGAGAGTTGGACTCGTAACCCAAAGACTGCGAGTTCAAGTCTCAGGTCCGCCATGAATTGTAGGTGGGGGGGAGTGAATGCACAGCGCTCTCTCCACCTTCAATACCACGACTGAGGTGCCCTTGAGCAAGGCACCGAACCCCCAACTGCTCCCCGGGTGCCGCAGCATAAATGGCTGCCCACTGCTCCGGGTGTGTGTTCACGGTGTGTGTGTGTGTGTGTGTTCACTGCTGTGTGTGTGCACTTAGGATGGGTTAAATGCAGAGCACAAATTCCGAGTATGGGCCACATGTCACTTTCACTTTTTCTGGATTTAGTCTGTCTCAGTTTGTTCTGTTTCTTCAATTCATTCCAGACAGACTGGATGATGATAAGATCAGATATCTGTGTGGAGCACTGGCTGTTGTCAGACTCACTGGATTATTACAATTAATGGCAAAATGAATGTTTGGAAATGTAAACTGATATTTCCTACTGATACACTAAAGCAAAAGATAGAAATAAATTGACTTAAAACCATTTTTTAGCTGGTGAAAATACCAGGGTTCTAATAATTTGGGCCACCAATATGAATTATAGAAATGCAAAACTAATGCACTTTCACTAATAGGCTCTGACCACTGAATTTTGCACCACACTGTATGTGTGTTTGTGTATGTAAAAGCTTTGCCAGTCTCTCAAGAATAGTGCTTGTGTGTGCATCTGAAAAGTGCATATGTGCATTTTCTTACATGACTTTGCATATGCAAAATTGGACAAGTGGTCCAACTTGTCAATTTGTGTGCACAACCAAGACCCAGATGGTATGCGCAGCAGGGAACATATGGCATTACAGAGGGGACTGCTAAAACACACAGCATGTGCACATACACTGACAAAGTAGGGTCAGAGGGTCAACTGGGTCATGGGTGCATTTGGCAATTTTGATTTTATGGATCTAAATTTTTTGCACACCATATCAGTGAGTGAGCTTACAAAAATCACTGAAACTAATGGGAAATTAGACTGGAGAAGTTTATTTATGGATGGATCCTGAATGGATGCATATGCAAAACAGACTGTTTGTTGCTTGGACAAGTGTACCCACTGCCATATAAGATATATAATAAAATGAAATGTTTATCACATTAATATTGATTTTTTTTGTAAGCATGCTGTTATATACTGTACAGTAATGACTGTTTGTCAATATACAAAGTGTATGAATGAGGGAGACAATTCATTCTCTTTGAAAATATGCATGGGCAACAACAGATGAATATTTTTGTATGTATGCACGTTTGTATCTACTGTATGTGAATTTCATGAGTGTTTGGACGTCTGTGTCGTTCCTCACCTAGATGGCATCCCACATTCCAGTACGTCTGTGGGTTAAAGTTACTGGAGTCGATCCGGTAGGCAGAGGGATAGATCCGAGAGAGCTGTCGTTGGTTGAAATTCAAGAAGCGCTCAGACCGATGGTGCACCAGGTGCTGAGCTCGTGTCTCACTAAACGACAGAACATTATAGGGTGATCCTGAGAAAGAAGGTGCAAGAAAGCTTGGGTTAGACGCATGTTCTTGAGACAGCCTTTGCTGGAAAGTGGAAATTGGTGGGGTGACATCATTCACGGCATATTTTTATAATGAAAGCTATTTTTTAAACATCTATACTGCAAAGCCTTGACAGCAAGATCGATAATCAGATATGGTAGAATAGGAAAATTTCTCACCCTCATCTAAACACTCCTGAGAGACCACAGAGTTGGTGAGCACCACCAGATCTGATAGATCTCTACTTAGCTTTATGGTTTTCCTTCTCCTTCCACCTCTACAAAGAGACACAGCAAAATATAGGCAGTTTGTGAAACGTCTGACTATTAGATGTAATGACATGCTCCAGGTCAGATACACAGTACAAAGATAAGAAGGAACGGTCACTACAGAAATAGCTTTTTTTTACAGGAAATGACATCAAAGACCAGCACAACAGAGATACAACCTTAATGGATAAAAACAAACACAAATGCACTACATAATGTAATACGCTTTACATAAAAAAATTGATATTTTTCAACATTGATAATGATAAGAAATGTTTCTTGAGCACCAAATTAGCATATTACAATGATTTCTGAAGAATCATGTGACACTGCAGTAATGGCTGCTGAATTTTCAGCATTGCAATCACAGGAATAAATTACATGTTAAAATATATTCAAACAGAAAACAGGTATTTTAAGTTGTAATAATATTTCACAATATTTACTGCATTTTTGATCAAATAAATGCAGCTTTGGTGAGCATAACAAAACATTTAAAAAAATCTCAAACATGTGATATACTATAAACAAATGAAAATGTACTCAAAACATCTTCAAACACTTCACATGCAGTTTGAAATCTTTGAAATGCAAATATAAGCTCAAACGCTAACAGCATCCTGTTTAATCAATCACTGCATCCTTACTGCACATGTCTAGACTAGGAAATCAGTGTGAAAATAAAGATAAGAAAAGCCCCTTGCAGAGTGATGGCTTCATTACAAATGACTTTCCTCATGGTGTTAATGTAGCCCATTAAGCATACTAATGATGGCAAATTCTCATTAACATAAGACACTAACAATCTCTTCATGACTGCCAAATTATGAGGTGAATTTACGAAGCAGTTGTACCACGTGTTTACGATTATTTCAATGTAAACCTTTTCAGCACAAACACTCCTGCAATGTAAATTAGGCTCATTATAGATCATAGCGACTTATTCACAAAACTCAGGTCAATTTGCCAATTAACGTGGTTGGTAAATAGAATTTTATGTGATTTTATGATATGTTTTTACACCTTTTCTAGCAATCATGACAGCAATAATTCATTAAATAATGATGAAATGAAGAACTGATTCAAAAGTCTGAATCGCAGTGGTGGAGTGATGCCTTTGTTTTAACATAGTGCTTCAGAAAATGTTTCTAAAGCACCAAATCAGCATATTAGAATGATTTCTGAAGGATCATGTGACACTGAAGACTTAAATAATGACTGCTGAAAAAAAAAATCAGCTTTGACATCATTACTGCTTAATTTGTTAATTTAAATGTTGTAAATGAGGTATTTAAAAAATTCTAAAACGAAATGTGAAACAAAATCTAATTATTTGAAAACAGAAAATGTGCATTATCCATCAAAAAAGAGGAAATAAATACAGTCACACCTGTTAAACTGTCCACCTGATGGCTCCTGCTGCCCGTCATCGTCTGTCTCAACACTCTGACATTTCAGCCTTGATTTGGAGTGCCTCTGTGGAAACACACACAAACGCACAGCAAGCTAAATAAGTACATGGAGCGAATGTTTACTCCTTTGCTTTGGAAGGGAGGTAATGAAATTCCTCCTACACACAACAGAGAGGAATAGAATAGCTCTGGCCTGTTTTAAAGGGCATACTTAACATAACCACATGAGTGTGTGTGTAAGCAAGGATTAATACTTGCCAGACGTGACTAGTGTCCAAATCATGTAACTTTTTAGGGCCATGAGGAGCTGTGTATAACAGCTAGAGTAATTACAGGCTTTAGGCTCATTACTAACAAAAGAAGAACCTATGAGACCTCATAAACACACACGCAAAGACAAATGTCGAGAGTGGGAGGAAATATCATGCGCAAATGAGAGGCGTGCCTGCCTGCTTCCTGTAGGAATGTCAGAGAAGACGGATGCGATCTACAGGAGATGAGAAACCACAACATAACTCTGACAACCCTGATTGCATTTTAATAAAAAATCAATAAAGTTTAGATGGCCCAATACAATAGCCGGCGATCAAACTTATGGGGATGCAACCACAAGCCTTGTTTACTCGCTTCATTGATTTGCTATTGAGGTGCTGAATTACACACCAACCAGATTCAATAAATGAGAGGGAGATTAATAATGCATTCAGCGAGTTTTTATGCAGAGGACGAAATATGAGAATGTCTGAGAACGAGCTCAGAGCTGTCATTGTCCATGTATACAATCATAATGTGATCTTGGGGGATAAATCACTATCAGATATCAAGTCAACAGGTGAGTTTAATCAATGCATGAATTCAGTAAATATGCTCGTAAAATAAAGAGATTCAAAAGCATATTTGCCTGCTGGGACTGTTCTGAGAGCAGCAATGTCCGTCAGATAACTGATTAGAAGGACTGATGTACCTTTATGATCTGTTCCATGCTTTAATCAATCAATAGCGATTGTTCTATAAATCTCTCTGCTTCTGGGTAGCAAAAAGTACACATTTGTGTAACATTTGAGACTGCAGACACACACAAAGAGGACAAGAAACAGGATAGTCCTTTTTCTGCAGCAAAGACAGAGAAAATGGAGAAAGAGAAGGAAAGAAAGAGCGAGAGAGAGGGAGAAAGACAGAAAAAGATTGTCTTTATTCTGACCTTGTGCTTGAGGTTGCTAATGAAGGAACGGCTCTGGGATTTCTTCATTCCATCTTTGGAATTCTGGAAGACACACACACAATACATTATAATAATTTCACAGATAATTAAAAAATGCATAATACACAAAATGAGATGTTTAAAAAAAATGTCTAAGCTGCTATTTAGTTGTTAAAAAAAAAAAAAAAAACAGATTGTGACCAGGGGCTGTCAAAGCTCCAAAAAGGACAAAAAACATAAGTGGCATAAAAGTGGTCCATATGACTCATGGACCAGGATAGTATCCGACCATTTTGGTGCCCTACAGTATTCCCTATTGGTTCATATATATATGTATATATATATATATATATATATATATATATTGTGACGAGTCGGCTGCCTCCCCCCTTTCATATCATCACCACCCCGTCCCTTATTCGCCGCCCTTCACCAGGCTCCCGACGGGAGTGGGCGTGTGAGAGGAGAGGCGCGGAAATTAGCCCGGTCTGGCGGCGTGTGATGAGGCGCACCTGATCCGAATAGGGCCTCATCACCGCCGCCGTTAAATGCCGAGAGCGCCTCTCCTCGAGAGACCGGTCTCTTCCCCGTGCATGCACGCTGGTGTCCTCGTGGGTCCAGGAAGGGTGCGTAGAGGGAATCCCGCGCCGCCGCCAGAGACTCGAGCTGCCGGACCCGTGGTCCGGAGGAATATCGCACCCACGAGACGGCTGACGGGCCAGGATGCCGGGCCGTATTACTCCTTGGAAGCGCCGCGGCCAGAGGAGGATGAAGCCGCTGAACGAAGCCCCCGCCCCGGACACGCGAGAGGGGAGTGCGTGCGGCCACCGGACTCCGCCCCTTCCCTGGACCCTTCCTACTTGAACACTGCCCTTCCTTCACTAGCCCCGCAGCACGACGAGGACACCAGATTCCCTGTTTATTTTGGACACTCTTTCCCCCCCTTTGGACACTTTATTTTGATATTTTTGGTTGAATAAAAGCCTCTCCGAGGCCTGACGCCACACCCACTGTGTCTGTCGTTTGCTCCTCCCGCCACTATATATATATATATATATATATATATATTAAATTACTAATTGCAAGATGTTTTGAATAAAAATAAATTTACATTTAAATAATGCATTTAAATAATGCATTTAATACATCTAAATAAATAATGAAAGATGAATTGTTGAATGGAAGATGTATATAATGAAAAATAAGTTTTGCAACAGTCTGTGGATCAAATAAAAGTAAATTAAATTCATAAATTAACAAATTAAAAAAAAAAAAGCTTTGGTTGTGGATATCATTACTTGTTTACTAAATCATGCATTATATTGATGATGCTGTCATTCATTTAAAAATAACAATTTCAGTAAACACTAAATAATTGTCTTTCTGATAATATTTGAAAAATATATATATATATTCATATATTAATTAAAATTAGTATATAAAAATTTGTATATAAAGATATATGAAATAAATACTTTCAAAATGATATATGATTTTTTGGAATCGGATGAAAAATGACTGAGCTACACCTGTTTGAAGTCGACAAAGTCAGCAAAGTCAGTTCTGAGAAAAAAGGTTTCAAAGCAAAATCACCAAGCAACATTGCATTGTTTCCTCCACTTCCTTTCTTAATATTAATTACTATATTAATAATCACAATAGGCATTTTTTTATTTTATCTTTGTTATTAAAAAATAAGAACAAAAGAACAAAAAAACAGAAGAACAAATATAAGAAAGAAACAAATAGGCCTAGTGCATTACTTTATTCGTTTTACATCTAAACAAAAGCATTCAAGAAAAACAAATAATCAAATGTAAAAATCACTTCAGTGTGTTCACTACAAATACAATGATTATTAAAACTACAAAAGCAGTTCAATCAAGAGCAGCTATCTTTTATTTTATTGTTTGATTAACATTAATGAGACAGACGGCCTATAGCCGGGCAGTACAAGTCCTACTTGTACTACACGGATCTAATGTTACACATCAGATGTTTTCCCCAATAGTTCCCCAAATGTTCACTTAAGACATAACTGATTATGTTTGCATGAATAGCCTTCTTAAATACTGTAATTCTGTGTATACAGTATATGTATATTTATCTGGATCACACGCTAGCGGAAGCACTGTTATGTGTGCGATTCATGTATCAGTCAGCGGCAGCGCGAGAAGTGAACAGAGAAAAAGGTACTCCTCTCCGAAAATGTACAAATAAAGATAATTTTAGATGCTTAATTACTATTTGGAGCATTGGGATCGCTAGACGAGGGCTTAATGAACTATTTTTTGTGAAAACCTGAAATTCAACCAAAATCGACATTTTTCATTTTTTTGTCTGTATAGCTCAAAATTAGACCGTGCACATTCTGACTCATTTTGCCAGCATGGGTCACAAATTATTTGCTAAAATGCAGGGGTGCAAGGGGGTGTTGGGGTGCTCACTGGCACCCTCTTTTCACCCCAGTCTAGTCTGCCTATGCCAGAGGTTCTCAACTCTGGCCCTCGAGATCCACTTTCCTGCAGAGTTTAGCTCCAACCTTGATCAAACTCACCTGCCTGTAACTTTCTAGCAATCCTGGAGACCTTGATTAGCTTGTGTGTTTGATTAGGGTTGGAGCGAAAGTATGCAGTAAATTGGACCTCGAGGGCCAGAGTTGAGGACCCCTGGGCTATGCCTAGAAACGCCCTTGCCATTGACTATATTCCAAGTCCTTAAAAAAACAATATCCTTATGTAAAGAACAGGATAATATCCAGTGGTCACTGACTATTTTCACTGCATGCAAAAGAGCAGCTTGTTCATTCTACAAAATATTTGTGTTCCACTGTAAAAAGGAATGACTTAAGGGTTTGTAAATGATGTCTTCATTCCCAGTTATGATTGAACTGTTTCTTTAAAAGGTATCTAATTCTAACTCAAAGACCTGAGTGTCAAAATCTGTTCAAATAAGTATTTGTGGACACATGTGGTCAGAGAGACATTTTTACATTCAGCAATGCATAAAATTAACGCAACATTGACGTAAAATCGTCTCCAGATAGACTCTTAATTTCAGCGCTCGCTCAAACAGTTCGGATTTTTTTTTTTTCATAAATATTATGCAGGAACACTGGAGGGGAGAGAAAATCCCTCTGTGCGTTACAAACGGCACATCAAAATGAATGTTTAGCGAGTGCAAAGTCTAATAATAGGGCAAGAAAAGAGGCAGAACGAATGCTAATTAAGGGATGCTCCATGTCTTTTTCTGGATTGCAAGACTAATGTGTGCGCACTGATTAGGTATTCTAATTCTTCCTTTTTTCTTTAGTTCTTTAGTTTCAGTAGGGGCTGAAATGGGTTTGCGTCTTGTTGTTTTAAGTGCAGCTTCATGCAACATTATATCTTTACACAGAATTTGGAGACCACACAGACTTCAGAATGTAGAATCACAGTTAGAGCTACTTTACCTTGCGCAGGTTTCTTTGGATGCCCTCATGGGTGGCACGGAGCAGCGCTCGGATAGAGAAACTGTCTGTGTCCTCTTTATCCCCGATTTGAGACTCTTTCATCAGTGAGTCTAGTTTCTTCCTGATGTGGGACTCCACCTGGTGCTGACTGGACCCATTGGACTGAAATTCAGTAAGTAGAGTGTCAAAATCGACAGCAATCTTTTTAAGAGATTAATAAAGAAAACAGCATCCATTATTTCCAGGAAGAACTTCCACACAGAAAACTTAAGATATACACTACTTAACTGCCTTAGTAAATGAGATTTACAGAACAGAAGCTCTATCTTGCATCAAGCTTGATACAGTACAAACTTTTCTTTTTCCTTTTTTTTTCCCTCAAAAGAATTGATGAATAGCTCAAGATTGTATGTTTATGTTTGCAGGTTTATAGATCATTTTCAATGTATTTTCAAATGACTACAACAAAAATAGGCTCAGCACTGAAACTTTTCTTCCATGTACACTTTTGCTATGCAGAAAAACGCTTACCGTTGTGAAAAAGAAGTATTTTTAAAACTACTGAATGTGAACTTTTAGTATACTTCAAATAATCGAAGTACTGCAAACCACTTAAGTGTACTTAAAAGTAATCACTCTTAAGTACACTTTTAAAAAGCTGCACTTTTTAATAAATTCCCATATTTAAAGCATTATGATCTAATAATCTTTTGTCGTGACTAAAGCAATGTAAAGTATTTGATTTTAGTTTACCATAAATGCATTCAGCTTTTCACCTTAACCATATTACAAAGACAATACCTGTAATTATGAAATTTCTTATAAATATGTACTTACAGTCCTTAATTTTAATTTAATGGCAATTAAAATCCAACTGTCTGAAAACATTACATTCAGTTACATTTTTTAAAGTATATAATTTCCTTAATAAGTACTCTTTTTTTTAAAAGTGCTCAATTTTTTTTTACAGGGGTACACATGCAATGTGAATTTGTAACTTTTTATTATGAGTACCAAAATAAATATGCACTTCATGTGCAGTGTGAAAGAGGCCTAATCAATGTGTCTTCTCTCTCTCTAAATTTCAATGGCTATTCATGAGTCATTTTATTAAAAATCAAAGGCATACTGATCTGAGAGAGCAATAAAGGATGAGTTCTAAGTATTATAAAAGCCAATTATGCAAATAGGATTTTCAGTTTGTTTTGTTTTTTTTGTTTGAACAGGTAAACTGATTTAAAATCTATCCTCAGAAAAAGCAGCCATAATGGCCCTCAACATATAGCAGGGGCAGCGTGTTTCTTGCATTTCCTGACACGTTTAAGTAGGCATGTAATGAGATGAAGCATAAAAAACTTTTAATTGGCTCAAGTCAGCACAAGTCAGCAATGACTTGTCTGAGTGGATCATTAAACATTAATTACTCCTAACAAAGCAACATGAATATTTTGCAAGGGTACATAAAAATGCTATTAAAGCATTATTCATTCAAGAAGACAGAAATACTTACATAGGAAACTAATTTGTTGTTAATAAATGAGTCTGGGAAAATAAATGGATGTGTTAAATATCCAGCATCAAACAAAATTGTCGCCGAACTGATTGTAAAGGAGTCTCTGTTAATGGCAGCGCTGCTAGATGGATCTTTTGGCAAATGGCCATGTTGTCACACAAAGACTTTCCAATGCCTATATAGAGGTGTTTCCACACAAACAGAAGCTCACCAGGGGTTTGGGTTGTGATTGATCGGCTTTTAAAGACTGACACCAACAGCTCACTGTGAGCCAGAATGGTGTGAGGAAGCAGCCAGACAAAATACTGGCTCCATCAAAACTGAGAGATTTTCATAGAAGCAGAGAGAGATGAAGAGGAGGTGATAATGTGTGAAAAGAAGGTGGCATAGCAGCACATGGAGAAAGTGAAACAACAGCTTGAGTAGTGGAAAAGTGAAAAATGTAACATTTAAAAGCGCAACATGATCTGATTTGTAATTCTAATAAGGTATTTGTGTAGTCGCATTTTGTACATTTGGATTGACACTGATACATACAATATCAATGTGCAGACAGATTCGACGTGTTTAGTACTTATCTGGACGCAAAATGATAGAGGAGCGCCACACAAGAGGATTTTTTTATTATTATTATATGCTGAGTCACTAAACTCCCTAATTACTTACTATTCTTAAGAGTCGCAGCATTCATTTGATTTTTGTGTACCGACAACTCTCATAAAGTTCTGGTACTTTGTTCTGTCACAGCTTAAGACAAAACCGTAGATTTACCATAGGGTTACCCTGTATACTGTTGTTTGCTTTCACTTTTTTGTCAGAAGTATACAGATCCTTCATTTTTTTGCACAAAAGGGTCTAGCTAAACCTAATGACTAAACCTAACTTTGCTCACATTGCTGCACTTTCGCATGCTGGAATTTACCAACAGTTTATTAAGCTTTTGTCTGTTTGTATTTTGCGTTTGTAATGTGTTAGATGGCTATAAATAACACTGTAAATGCTACAGTGTATATTAGTATAAATATTTCCTTTTACGCTTGTGTGTTCATGTACTTGCGTAAAGTATGTTTCTGGCCTGAAGCACATACAACTTTAAAGAAGCTCACGTTTTAGGTTAGAGGTACACAGAACATTAAATTCATGAAAATAAGAGGCTGATTTTATAGTATTTCTAATAAATGAGATTACTTCTTTGTAATATCATCACATGTATTTACCACAGTTAAAGCTTTTACCTAATTTGACATTACAAGTTTGTACTCATTGAATCTTGAAGACCATGTCAGCCATTCGAAGACAGCATGTGATATACTCTTCTATATATAAATAAATAATTTGTTTTAGTATTAAAAAGGGGTTTTACTGAACAGGTTTCTCCAATTTTTTTAATCCTGAATGACGTTATGGGACTGTGTCAGAGCAGTGCGGCAATACTGTAAAGTTGTAAATGTGTAATATGTATACTCTAAAAAATGCTGGGTTTTTTTGTTTTTTTTACCCAAGTGCTGGGTTCAGCCCGTTGGGTCGTTTTATTGGGTTGTTTTTAATATTTTTACCCAGGTGCTGGGTTATTTTTTAACTCAAATGCTGGCTTAATTTTGGGTCATTTTATTGGGTTATTTTTAATATTTTTTACACAGGTGCTGGGTAGTTTTTCTATAGCAAAGTTGCTGGGTCATTTTTAACACTGGGTTATTTTTTTTCTACCCAACCGCTGGGTTGAGCTTGTCTCCGACGAAACAACCCAGCTGCTGAGTTACAGTCAGTACGCGGGCTTTTTGAGTCCACAGGAGAGTGCGGTTCTCAGCGCCGCCGATTTGGTGCACTTCGTTATTTAATTCGTTATAATACTGAGTTTAATTTAATTTAATGTTAAAATATGTTCTCTAATCTCAGTACTAATTGTTTATGGGCAGGTTTTGGAGTCAATCACGGCATCTTTCAGCTAACGTTACGAGTGAAACGCGAGGCTGCGGTCTGAAGTTCGCAGTTCCCTCACGAACAGCAGCCCTTCAGCTCAGATTTCGGCGACACACCGGCACGAGAATTAGCGCTATTTCTGTAAAAAACGATTACAGAGAACGGTTGAATACACTTAAATTAAAATGCTACTTTTAAATGTTACATTTTTTATGTCTAAAATGCTTGTTAAATGAGTTTAAATGTATGTAATGTTGTAAACTATGCTGTATTCACCCAAATAAATTCAATTTGTCTTGTATTTTGTCCATGTGTTCTTACTTAATAATATGTTCATCGTTTGATTATTGCTGTTTCCTCTAGTAATTCTGTGTGTATGTGTGTGTGTGTGCGCGCATGCGTGTGTGTGTGTGTGTGTGTGTGTGTGTGTGTGTGTGTGTTTTAATTTCCAGTCCATTTTAAGCCAGCAATATAATAATTTTTAAACAATAGTTGACTTAAATAAAACAACCCAGCATGTTTGGTAAAAACATTTAACCCAACCAGCCGGGTCAAAATAACCCAGCATGTGTTCTGTCCAATATTTATTCAGCGCTGGGTTGCCAAATAACCCAATTGGGTTGTTTTTAACCCAGCATTTTTAGAGTGTACATTTACGATGCTATCAATATGTTTATTAATGCAAATATGAATGAAATCACTCTGCTGAGTATGTATATGCATGTGTAAGTGAGCAGTCACTGTGCTCAATCCTGATCAGTTTTGTTACCATGCTATTCTTCAGCTTGAAGTCATCTTCAATCTCATCAGCACTGTCGTCATCAGACACCTCACCCTCTTCAGCATCTGCAGACAAGTACGGAGGAAGACGCTTCCCCTATAGACAAGAAAAGAGTGTTGAGTGTTAGATAGTGTTTCACCTCTCTTTAAACTATCGACAGCACCTTAGAGCTTGTGTGTTGACACAGCACCTCAGATATTGATACTAGAATTGAATCCTTACTAATGACTGCTGGCCACAGGTGAAAGAAAAGTGTAGTATGCAGTCTTAAGGCCAATGAAGTAACAATTGCTTTCAAGGAAGGCTGAAATGTAATGTTTTGTTTTAGTTTTGAGTCAGTATCCCTGTCATTTCATTCCCGATAAGATACACAACTCACTCTCACCTGTCATTCAGACATTTAACAGCCAAGCCAATGACCCACAATGCGCTGAATATCTTAGCCTGAGGATAAACAGTGTCTTAGACACTTCAGAGCATTGAAACCCAATTAAGGGTCATTAAACCTAAAACTCCAAACACAGACACTTGTCTCCTCCTTGTCTGTCGGTCTCTCTCACAAACACATTTGTGTGAGGGCTAGTGGGAAATAAGAGTTGCTGGTGGGGGGTCAAGATGGAGGGAAAATCAATCCCGTGCATTTGACCTCCAGAGTTTGCAGGAACACAGGATGAGTGCTCTCATCTGGCGGAGGGAGCTGACATTGTGACATGTTTAAGTGTGTGTGTGTAATCAAAGGAGACCAGTGTTCAAGTGTGGGAGGATTTACTCAAGTGTGCTCCAATCACAAAGGTTCCCTGCTGGGTTTAAGAGTCTGCCGTCACTGTTTGCTCAACTGGGACGGTCCTGTAGAGTAGCAGGCTGGCAGTGCCATCTGTCTTGACCTGTTTTACTAATGCCAAGCTCCTCGATGGCACAGTGACGTCGGTATTTACACAAAGCAATACTCTCTTCTCATCTGACTGACCACCTGTCATCCCATTACATCCTTAAGTAGTTTAGATAAAAATAAAATTCTGTCATCTCTTACTTCACAAGGTCTAAAAAAACAAAAAAATATAAAGATGTCCGTGCATTCTTTGTCTTCTGAAGCCACATAAAATAGCTTTGTGTGGGGAAAAGACTAAAAGTTGAACTTTTTTAGAGCTTGACAGTCCACAGTCTATTTTCATTCTACGGAAAAGAGCAGCTAGGACATTCTTCAAAATATCCTATCTTGTGATGAACACGAAAAAGTTGGACAGTTTTGAAATGGTGTGAGTAAGTAAATAATGACAGAATCTCTTTCTCCACCACTTCTCTCTTTTTCACAAAATCCATCTCTATTTTTCTGTTGTGAAATGCTATATTCGCTGAAGCTCTTAATCATATCTGGAGGATTCTGTAAAGATATAAAAAAAACAATGGTTCTTTAAAGGTTCTTTACACATAGTAACAGTTCTGTGTAGAACTATATCTTCCTGAAGAACCGTTTTATGCTAAAATGATTCTTTGTATTTGAGTTTGAATTCTTCAGTCTCTACTTCCAGCTGCAGTCCCACCCCACAACGTCATCACCTACAGACAAAAACTGCCCACTAAATTACACCAAAATGCACCCAATAATGTACATATAGACACATTATAGAGGATTGTGAAGATATTTCACTGGAACTTGGTCTTCATTACATTTATTTTGTGTTTCTATTTTGTGTTCTTTATGTATGTATTTGTTTCTTTATGCATGTGAAGTTTATGTGCAAAAACAGCTAACTCAGTTTTTATTAATTTTCATAAATCATGTTTTTTATTGTGTTATGTTTTTATTGTGTTTTTATTGTGTTAGTTAGCTTTGTTTTTTAGTTATTATTATTTAATCAAAACCACCCAACTGCAGTTTGATTGATATTAACTGGAATGCAGGATAAAAAAAATTTTAAAAGCATGATTTTTGAACTTTTTTAAAAAACCGAGTTATCTGTTTTTGCAAATGAACTCTTCATGTGTTTATTCTAGGGCTGTCGATTTAACACATTAATTACATACCAATAATTATGGGGAGAAAAATGCATTACATTTATTAATTCATTTAACACACCCCACTGATAACCATGATGCAGGACAATGACTGTCTGTGTGATGCATCTTATTAGAATGCAGTTATGTGCCTCTAAAAACACAAGGAAAGAAATGCCCCTGTATGAGTTTTTGTCTTATATTTACGTTATATGATACAGTTTAGCAATATCACAATAAAACTTTTTTTTTTTCACCAAAATATCTGCACAGCTGCAAATGTGATGTTGATTTTATACAATATCTCAATAAATATGAAGTTAACATTGTGTTTTAGACACAATATTGTCAGCATAGCCTGTTTTTGCTTAATTTCGACAATGAACATAGTTCCAAACAAAGCCACGGCATAACTGTTGTGCATCTTCGAGCAACACACAGCAATGGTTCTTTACTGAATGAATCATTTTTGAATGAACTGAGTAAGCCATAATTCAGTAACCTATATTTACTGTCACTTGCTTCATTCCTGAATGAATAAGCCATTTGAACGAATTGGTTGAATGAATGACTGTATGACTCATTCATTAGTTACATATTTTGAGTATCATTTCATTTTTTATCATTTCATATTTGATCATATTTCACATTTTACAAAAAGGGCTTTAACACACACACAAACACATTTATGCTATTGTTACAAGCTGAAGAACACAACTGTGGTACTGTTCACATCATTTTTTTGGAAGATTGAGGTGTTGGTTGCATAATGCAAGTGTTGTATGATTGTAAGTGTGTGTATGTGTGTGCTTGAAGACATGGTTTATGAGAACACAAATATGTATATTGACTTGGGTATTACAACATAAACTTGGGCATTACAATGTAAACATTTCCTGTGTCCACATAAATCAAATGGCTTAAACACATTGTTTTTTGAAATTCAAAAATGCCAGAAGCGTTCTGTGAGGGTTATGTTAAGGGGTGGCGTTATTGTCATGGGACAGGAAATATGATTAACTTTATAAAACACATACAATATACAAGTGTATGTGTCTTTCCCAACTTGCTAGACTATGACAGCTAACCCCACTCCTTCACTTCTGTATTACAGCTCAACTTTCTTTCCTCTAGCCCATCTCTTTCTAACTAACACTCATTCTCCCTCCACACGTTCTGACTGTCCCTGCTCATCTCCATTTTTTCCACCAGAAAGAGAATTTCATCACTGACTGATCTTTCAGTGCCAACCATTTAAGGGCTCATCAACCATAAAAATGTGGATTTGCAAAACTTCCAACAAGTCTGAACAACTGGATAACTAAATATCTCTATGCAGGACAAAACTTGTAAAAATCTGGTCCATTTCCAGTTTCTTAATTCATATTCCTAATGGCATTGTATTCAAAATTTTGATCTACTGCTATTTTATTTTAAAAGTGACTTAAAATTTTCAAATCATTATGTAAATGATCTATTTTACTTGTCTAAAATCTGGAAAAACAAAATTTTGGTGAATTGTCAAGAATGTGCTGGTTCATGTGTTACCAGTTAGACCAGCATCAAACCAGAACTAACTAATCCATACCAGCTGGACTAGTTTTCTTTCTGTCCCTGAAAAGGCAGAAAGAAAAGAGAGAACAGTGGACAAAAGCAGGAAAAGGAAAAGGGAAAAAAATAAGAAATAAGAAATGGAGAAAAGGGTGTCTTCATTTCATGCCAGACCTTTATAAGTAGCTTGCCCTTCAGGGAGTTCGGACTGGGGAGCTGCTTTGGGTCTTTGTTCAGAGCCTCCCCAACATCCAGCTTGTCTCTGAAGATCTCTTTCAGGTGCTGAGCTATCTTCTTCTGCTGCTGAATGCTGCAGTGATTCTCTATGGACAGGATCACGGGGAACCTGACACAGCAGGAGACAGAAGAGAGAAAGGATGAGGGTGACAGTAATCACAAACCAGGGAAAAGCTAGAACAGTCAGCAGCTGCTCCCTGCCTCCAGAGCCTTCCCCCGACATTAACCTTTTATCCGTATTTCTTTCATCTTGACTCATCTTCACTGTCATGTGCTCTCTCTCTCTCTTTTGCCATCTCACTCTTCCCTTTTTCCTTTCTGCTTTTTGACTGTCTCTCTTTTTACTTTCTTTCCCTTGCCGCATGATGTCTGGCTGTTCTGTTTACTTCATCTGCACACTCAAACAAATCACACTTGACTTTGGTTTCTATTCTCACTCATAGTCTGAGATCTTGACACTGCATATTTAACAATTGCTCTAACAAGGTGTTTCCAAAAGCATGCAAGAAAACACCACACATTTTACAATGCAAAAATCTTTGTCTTAATCGGTGTTTGTGCCTTGTTCACCAATAAACCTATCGAAACATCCCTGAATCATGACAAATGTTCTTGCAAATAATAAATATTAAGATATTATACATATCTACAGTAGATAATGTTTACAGAGAATAAATACCGGTCACACTTTATATTAGGTGGCCTTAACTACTATATACTTACATCAAAAAATAAGTACAATGTACTTATTGTGGTCATATTGTATTTCAAATCACTTTTGCTGCTATTGAGGTGGGATATGGTTAAGGTTAGGGACAGGTTTGGTGGTATGGGTAGGTTTAAGGGTGGGTTAAGGTGTAAGGAATGGGTCAACAGTGTAATTATAAATGTAATTACAGAAATTAATTACAGATGTAATTACATATTGGTATTTTTAAATATATAAGTACAATGTAAAAACATGTATGTAGACAATAAGTGCATTGTATCAAATGATTAATTTCAATGTAAGTGCATAGCAGTTAAGGCCACCTAATATAAAGTGGGACCTAAATACCTGTTGAATTAAGTTCATTTTTATTACCCCACTGCAAATTGTTTAAGGTTTTAAATACAGATATAAAACTATTACAGTTCTATATTACTGGAGACAAATATTGTACAGTAATAAATTGACAAATATCTATCATTGAATGAAATGTTTTAAAGCAGAACCTAAATGTATAAATAAATAAATACATACATACACACACACACACACACACATATACATATATGCATACATAAATACAATATTCATTATATAAATTTCTAAACTGTTAAAAAAAATTATATTACATTTTCAAGCCTGGAAATCACAAAATTTCCTGACATTTTCAGGTCAAGACAAAACACTCATTAAGAAAAACGTGTTGTGAATTTGATGGCTGCATGTGATGCATAAAAAAGGGTGATCACAGAAATTTCAGTGTAGAATGATGATAATAATAATGATGATGATGATGATGATGATGATGATAATGCTGTGTTCCATGAAAATGACAGAATTAGATTCAGACAAGCTGTATTTGAATGTCAGATACCTAGGAATCTGGGAAACCCTGTAGGTTTAAAAAGCCCTACATTATGAACCACATTGCTCTCGCACACAAATACACACATACACGTACACACACCATGAAAAAACAAGAGAATCTGAAAGAGGGAAGTAAAAGATAAAAAAGATGCCTTGTAGGGCAACAGTGATAGCAATGCTGTCTCACCAGGTGTCATGGGATTTGGTGAGTGTAATTTGCATGTGATGTGCATGTGCTAAAAGGCTCATTTGCTCCATTATGGCGAGCCATTAGCTGAAACAGGTGGCTGTTTAATGATAAAAAACCATTAAAGAAACAGACAGGTAGCTTCCTAGGAGCATCCAGGCACTGGTACAGGAAGATCTCTTCAATTATTACTATACTTATCCTCATGGTGATAAACAAAACAATTTTCCACAACAAATTAATTTTATTTATTTTTTTGTCATGCACCTCACTGGGTGCCTTGTCTGGTAATAGTAAGACAAAGCAAACATAGGGGCTGCAAGCCCATCTGAATTGTTTTTGATTTAACAGTCTATTACACATGAAAACAGATAGCAGTCTAACAAAGATGAACACACATGGCATTCCATTGTGAAGATTATTACTGAAATATGCAATATTTTTAGGGGGCACTAAACAATTTTGTATTATGAAGCTGTATTGTAATGTATAATGGAAAACTAGCTTGCTGCATATTATGTATTATAGTACTATTGTTTAAAGTATTATGTAAGACGGTATGCAATATGTGATGATTAATGTTTCAATGGTATTATGCTGTCACATGATTCCACCAAGTTGTACGATAATGAGTGAAACATTTATATTTTGATCTTTTATTATTATGTAAAAAAATACATTTTGATTTTTTTTTCTAAAATAATATTTTAAACTTTAAGAATATATATATATATATATTGTGACGAGTTGGCTGCCTCCCCCCTTTCATGTCATCACCACCCCGTCCCTTATTCGCCGCCCTTCACCAGGCTCCCGACGGGAGTGGGCGTGTGAGAGAGGAGAGGCGCGGAAACTAGCCCGGTCTGGCGGCGTGTGATGAGGCGCACCTGATGTGAATGGAGCCTCATCACCGCCGCTGTTATAAGCCGGGAGCGCCTCTCCTCGGGAGACCGGTCTCTTCCCCCGTGCATGCACGCTGGTGTCCTCGTGGGTCCAGGAAGGGTGCGTTGAGGGATTCCCCGCCGCCGCCAGAGACGCGAGCCGCCGGACCCGTAGTCTGGATGATGCTGCACCCGTGACACGGCCGTCGGGCCAGGATGCCGGGCCGTGGAGTCCCCCCCAGACGTGCCGCGGTCAGCAGAGGACGAAGCCGCGAGCAGAAGCCGCCGCCCCTCGCGCCCCGGACCAGGAGGGGAGCGCGTGTGGCCACCGGACTCCGCCCCTTCCCTGGACCCTTCCTTCCTGAACACTGCCTTCCCTCACACTCGCGTTTCACGACGAGGACACCAGATTCCCCGTTTATTTGGACACTTTATTTTCCCCTGGACACTTTATTTTGAAATTTCTGTTGAATAAAAGCCTCTCCGAGGCCTGACGCCACACCCACTGTGTCTGTCGTTTGCTCCTCCCGCCACAATATATATATATATATATATATATATATAATTCTAATAACTCTAATAACTAAAATTTTGGGGAGTATAATTAAAAAACAGTCATTATCTCATGTCATACATCAGAGTACTGTTCCTTTCTTTAAATGTAAAATTATTTTTTTACGTAAAAAACTTTGTGAAACAATGGTTTATTTAAATGAGCTTTAAATGGCTTTACTATGCCCACCAGGGATAGTTTCGAAAAGCTTCAAAGAAAATGATGATTGATTTCCTGACATCAACTAATGACTGATCATAAACAACTATCATAAAAGAGAAAAGAAAAACTGAAGAGAGAAGGAAGTACGCACTCATTGTTTACGAAGGCGTATTTGTTGATGGTCTCAATGACAGATTTAAAGGTGATCTTGGAGGTCAGAGTGTAACCATGTTGGACCATAGGTTCCCCATCTGGACCATCCCAACAGTCCACTGTAACACAAAGCATGGTCACAAACAAGCCTCTAAAAATAGTTTACAGCCATTGGAAAAGATGTATTAGACATGTATCCACAAGTGTTATCTCTTACCCTCCACACAGCGGCAGCCGGCCTGCAGGACCCAAGCATACATGTCCGTCTTGGAGTGGGACAGCAGCTGATCTCCAGTCAAGTAGGTGTTGTGGGAAGAGGCTATGAAATAGTTACACAGAGGCTGATCCATGTCTTGATTGACCTCGTTGTGCTGAGGGTTGAACACATCACAGACTGGGCTCCGCATGTAGCTGGTGAACCCTAGATAGTGAAAGCAGACCCAAAACAGCTGTATATTTTTTATTTCTTCGAGCTGTATATTATATAGTGCTACAGAATCAAAACAAGCCAAAAACAAAACATGTAACATGTCTTTCAAAAGCTCAAAATTTAGGCAAATGACTAATGATGCACTGCTAAAATATCAGTTGTTACAACCTTACACAATCGACTCAATCAAAGACAAAAGGGGTGATGGCAAAATTGCAGTGCAACAACTGGAGAGATCATTCCAGTGACTTTTTAAAAGCCTAAATGTCTTGCTCTCTTTCAAAAATGCAGTTTTTAGACAAAAAGAGAGCTGTGTGCGAGTGGTATGCAGCAGATGTGTGCTGAATAAATTAGTTTCAGCTTGACAAGCCACTAATGGAAAACAAGTCACTAAGAAACACAGCATACATTCAATAATGGAAGCGGCAACACACATATAAACAAAAAACTATTGCAAAATTGCAATAAATACCATGCATAAAAAGGACAGACAGAGAGATATATAGGCCCTGTTTACGTTTGGTATTAGGATGTTTTCCGCAATCCAATCATGTGGACAATGCTAAATACAGGTGTAAATGGGATCTGAAATGTTTTGGGCTTGTCCACTTCTGGCCAGAGGTCGTCGAAAATGCATTTGACTGGATTGCTTTCACAGTGTAGACGCTCATGTGGTCAATTGTGTACGAACAGCCACTAAAGACTGCCTGCTCTCTGCCTACTGACCTAATTCTTAAACAGATGGGATTTAAACTGCCGGCTGAAATCGTAAGTTTGGTTGAAGACGAAAAAATGTAAAAAGCACAATGTTCTTCTACTAGTCCTGACTCTAGCACAAACCACAGCATTCGGCATAGTTTTGCGACAATCAGAGCGGCTATAACAAAAGCTAATGCCCACTGTGTCATATTCCGTTGTCTCCTTCACATGTAAATTGCACAAGCTTATTTCGCAATATTACATTGAAAGATAGGAAAGGCCAATACATACACCTGCCCAGATACACCCTCCCCTAAAATAAATCAGGAAAGTGGTCAAAAAGAGAGGGATTAAAACCCCAGGTACAAACAGAAATATGTCTCACTCATCTACTTGTGATCTGATTGACCAAAACACAGACAGACAAACAGACAGACAGACAGACAGACAGACAGACAGACAGATAGATAGATAGATAGATAGATAGATAGATAGATAGATAGATAGATAGATAGATAGATAGATAGATAGATAGATAGATAGATAGATAGATAGATAGATAGATAGATAGATAGATAGATAGATAGATAGATAGATAGTCCATAGTCTGGTCTGACCAGAGTATTATTAAGGGCTCACACACAGCAGGCAGAGTCAATCAGTTCCACCAGCTTTGCTCTAACAGGAAGCCAAGCTGAACTGAGCTCCTGTGTCTTATTTAGCTTAAGGGAAAAGGGGGTGGCCAGTGCTTCACTGTCAGTGGACAGTGCTCATGGACCCAGTCAATAAAGCTCCAAAAAGATCAAATGAAATGTCACGACACACACAAACAGAAAGTTTAAGATCCAGCAGAACAGCCTGTTCTGCTGTCACACTACCTACCAGTTTGTAAAATGTAAACGGTAAAGACATCTCTACTTCCTGCCACAGCTATGGAGTCACGTATTCTATAGTGTCTACAGTAGGTTGGCACTTAGTGGAGACACAAATGCCAAACAATAAATGTGACACAGTTTCATGGCACAGCTCACTGTTTAACTGGTGGTTTAGCAGTGCCTTCCATAACCTCTATTGATGTTGAGCTTGTGCTGTTCTGAGATTAGTTTGGACATTAAAGGAATAGTTGACCCAAAAAGGAAAATTTTGTTATTATTTGCTTGCCCTCAAGTCATTCCAAACCTGTCTAAGTTTCTTTCTTATGTTGAACACAAAAGAAGACATTTTAAAGAACCAAACAGTTGTTGGTCACCATTAACTTAGAGAAATACTATGGAAGTCAATGGGGACCGTCAACTGTGAACTATCCCTTTAATGTTTGGTTACAGCATAATTGCATATATATATATATATTTTTTATTACACACATGATCAAGAATAGTTTGAGTCTAGTTATTCAGACATTCTGTCAGGTTTTCTTCAATAAATACGTATAGGAAAATCGGGAGGGAAAGAAAAGCTGAGTGTGGCCAAACATAGTCCTCACCTTCAATTCCAAGAACTCCATTCTGCTTGTTCTCCTCAGAGACTTCAAACTTATTGATTATGTCCAGACAGTACTCAGGGGTCACATTGGACATCTGTGAAGAAGCAGAAAAGAAATGAGAAGAGGGGGTCAACCTCATGTCACTCTTCCAGATAGGATCCATAACATGTCAATCATTTGGTCTCTAAGGGTCACCTCCTTTTAAAGTAAGATCACAAAAAATCCTCCAAACTGCCATTCTGTCACTAAATGACTTCATCCTTTCTATTTTGTCTGCACCCTTTCCCTCTTTTCACAACTTCCCCTAGGGCTTCATGGCCCGTGCGTGGGCAGAGAGAGGGAGCAGGGGCACAGAGAGGCTTTTTTAGCATCACACTGGGGCTGTTCATAGCCTCAGCTGGAAAGCCATTATAATGGCTGATAGAGAGGCAGAGCCTTTCACTTTCTGAATCTTAAAGAATCCCCAAGAGCTCTGGCAGATATTGAGCTGGAATAGGGAAAGAAGTACAATAAAGGGTGTAACACAAAAAAAATGCATGGAACACAGTAAAACGCACCAAATGACTGTAAAAATGTGAGGTGTACTGTATCTATAAAATCATTACGAACCAAAACTATAATGGAATGAAAAGAGAATAAACGTGAAATCAGAAACATCAATAATAATTTATACTATGTCTGAGTTATTAATCTGAAGCAATGTGAAATGATGCTTTGGTTTAAATATAATATAAAAAGTGATATTGTAAAATATTATTACCATTTAAAATAGCTGTTTTCTATTTCAGTATATTTTACAGTGTAATTTATTACTGTGATGGCAAACTGAATTTTTTTTTAGCAGACAAATGATCCTTCCAATATGCTGATTTGACACTTAAGAACCATTTCTTATAATTGTCAGTGTTGTATACAGTTGTGCTACTTAATATTTTTGCAGAAACTGTGATAATTGTATTTCAGGATTCTTTGATGAATAGAAAGTTCAAAAGAACAGCATCTGAATAGATAAATTTTGTAACAATGTAAAAGTCTTTACTGCCACTTTTGATCAATTTAATGTGTCCTTGTTAAAAAGAATGAATTCTTTGAAAAAGCTCTTACTGACCCTAAACTTTTAAACAGTTGTGTATATACACACATACTCATAATAAATATAGAATGTGTTGTTTACAGTAGTTCTGTATTACATGTGTGCGTTTTTAATGTAAGAACCAATAGGAGGAAGTAAAGCCATAGGTTATCTGTGTTTGGCAGTACAGGCTTGGATGACTTAAGTAGATTTTTGTTTTTTTACATGCAAAATTCAAGTTTAACTTGATGAATAAGGATGTATATAGAGATGAATAAGGATGTATATAGAGAGCACATAGTAAGATGCAAGAGCCTGAAAAGGAAAAGGAAGTAGCTAAAAGCCTGACATCAGAGGCGGTTACGGAACATCAGTCAGGACAGTGCTTATGGGATTTACATTTAAAACACTATGTAAGGCTGAGGGAGAAAGCTTCTGCAATAATCATGTACATTCATAAAAGCATGAAAATATCATAAACAGACATGGTCATTGGAACACATGCACTGGAATTTAACATAGATACAAGTTCCCATTCCAGATGAAAATGACATATGGTAAATGAGAAGAGACACAATATCGAATGTAAGAGGTCACAGGTTTTGATCAGGAACAGATATTACACTAACCTTTTGCTCCACACGCAGAAAGTTGCCGAGTTCCTCTGCGGTCAGGTGATCTTTCTTCTCACTGAAGCACATGAGCAGCAGATAGAGGTCTCGCCTTAACGACATCATCTTATAGAAGACAGTGAATTCCTCAAACGTCAGTGTGCCCTGCTGGACATCAGTGTCTGCTTCCTGTGCACACAAGCAGAGAAAGAGCAAAGACATAATGGGTTTCAAAGAGAAAATATCCTTAAATGCCATTAAAATTAAATTACATTAAAATATAAAATAAAAATGGTCTCTTCATGCCTGTTCTATGACAATAGTATAAACTGACCTTTTTGAATAACAGGCTAAGTTTAAGTGAAAAGTCTTCATTTTGACATCCGTATTATACTCCCTTTCTGCACAATTCTCCCTCTCTCGTTTACTGTCAAAAGTACTACCGCTCAGTATTAGCTCATATTCAATGTCTTCCAACTTAACTGAAGCAAAAACGGAGATACAACTTTAATCATAAGGTGCTATATAGAACACAGTGGTGTTAGCACAGTCCTACTGAACAAATAGTCCAAAGAAAACAATGTGATATTTAAAATTCTAATTTGTACTTTGCCTTGAGGGAACAGCCTGAGCCTGATTAAATCACACTTTCTACAAAGCAATGGAAACACTGACTGAATTTCACGAGACTTATCAACACATCAGATACCATTTACATCAAAAGGACAGTTCACCTCCAAAAATTCTCTCATTATCTACTCCTTTCTTTTCTTAAATGAACATAAACAAAGAAATTTACAAAAATCTTTGTAAGTTTACATAATGCAAGTGAATAGGTTCCCAAATAGTGAAGCTACAAAAAGTACATACAGCCATCATTATAGTAATCCATACAATTACCAACATATGAATCAGTGTCTTCTGAAGTGAAACAAGAGGATTGTGCAATAAAAATACGAACATTTTGAACTTTTTTAACTGTAAACCACCACTTCCAGTCAACTGGCGTACATGGTTTTACTAGAGAGTCGAGTGCACGTTTGATGTAAACGTAAGATCACTTTTCATGTGAACTTCAGATTGTGTTTATACAGACTCACAGAGATGGATTATATTACTAAAAATCTTCATTTGCATTCCTCTGAAGAAATAAAGCCACATTTGATGACTAAATGAAAACTTTTCACTTTAAGGCTTACATTTACATTTACGCATTTAGCAGACGCTTTTATCCAAAGCGACTTACATTGCATTCAAGTTACAGTTTTACATTTTATCAGCTCTTGCTTTCCCTAGGAATCGAACCCATGACCTTGGCGTTGCTAGCGCCATGCTCTACTATTTGAGCTACAGGAAAGCTTCCAATATTACAATCTTCCCCACATACCTGGAACATCTGTTTGACTTTCCTGCGAGGCAAGTTGACATTCAACTTGTGTAAAAGCTGGTAGATCTCTTCAATGTTCAGAAGACCATCTCCATTCTTATCAGCCTCCTCGAAGGTCTGCTTCATCCACTTACAGCAAGGTTAAGAGAAAAGACCACCAGAGAAAAAGCTGGACAATGAAGCCGCAGAATAAAGTTACACTGACATTTATCTTGATCAAATGATTTTCAGGATGGCAACACATACAGTTTAAACAGAAAAAGTTCTTTCCAAAATGCTTTTCATTTCTGGTCTGTCTCTTTAAAAGAAACCTAATTAGGAACATTATTATCTGTACTTCTTTTCTGCCTGTGCACATCAGGAGTGGATGAGCTCATCCTTCTCTCTTCTCAGAGCTGTAACACAATTAGCTCTAATGCACAACTGAGAGAATCCCATAGCTGACAAACACACAGTACGGACACGCAATTTTTATTGTGCAAGTGTGCTCTTTCATTGATTTTTCATGAAAAAACAGCCATCCTGACTGTTGAAATAAGTAAAGCTCTGTTTTAATGCATCTGCCCATCTGTTGAGTGCAATTGGGCTGCTTTATTTGTCTCATAAAGTGAAAATATTTTTATCTTTAGTTGTATAGGGTAAACATTTATATATAGTATACTTACAGTTAAAATCTGTTAGTAGGTAGTTGTGTGTAAGTTTATAGTG
>JAFVLL020017610.1:0-54728 GCA_021397915.2 Tor tambroides | reverse complement strand
CCAGGACACCACGTTCTCTCATTCCACAGTCTCTGACTGCACGTGTCCTCGCAAATCATCTGTCACGATGCCCCTATGAAATAAATCCCGCCAGTTTGGGTCACGCCAAATGGACTAGCAGCCATGAGAATAGGTGAGACCTCTGGCGCCTTTCAGATTCACTTCATGCCAGCACTCGATCTGAAATGGCACCACCAAACACACCTGATGTGTGACATTTGGATATAAAAAAGTGACTGTTGTCTTGTGTGTTTTGAAAACACAATTTAACGTCCAAATATCACAAGCCACTTTTGATGCAATCGTCATAAGTTGATAATAGCGATAAGAATATTAATACTTAAGAAAGCACGGAATCAGCATATTAGAATGATGACAATGAAAACATGAGCAATGGCTGTTGAAAATTTAGCTTTGCCATCACAGGAATAAATTACATTTTAAAATATATTCAAATAGAAAACACTTGTTTTAAATTGGAATGAGATTTCACAATATTACAGTTTTTACTCTTATTTCTGTATTTCTGATTCAATAAATGCAGCCTTGGTGAGCATAAATAGATATGTATATATTTTCCTGTCCATTACAACGTATGACTTATTTAAATTTTTCATTTAAAAAATTCATACCAAAGCTGCATTTATTTGATCAAAAATACAGTAAATACAGTAATGCTATAAAATATATTTTATATTTCAATATATTTAAAAAAAAATTCCTGTGATGGTAAAGCTGAATTTTTAGCAACCATTACTTTAGTCTTCACTGTCACATGATCCTTGAGAAATCATTTTAGTATGCTGATTTTGTGCTAAAGAATCATTCATTATTATTAAGGTTTAAAACGGTTTGCTGCTTAATATTTTTGTGGAAACTGTTATATTTTTTCAGGTTTCTTTGATGAATGGAAATTCAAAAGAACAGCAGTTTGTAACATTATAAATGCCTTTACTTTCTCTTTTGATCAGTTTAATACATCCTTGCTGAATAAAAGTATTTTATTATTATTTAAAAAAAATACTTTATTTTATTTTATTTTAGAATAATGAAGAATATAAGATTGGGCTGCTTTACACTGTCGCAGCTTTGGGTGTTTTTATTATAAACAATATAGTTTTGTTTTGCAATATTCTTGCCAGAATGAGATGTTTTTGTTTTTAAAACTTTATTTGATGCAGACATGATCCTACAAACGCTAACGTTACTGGTTTCTGGCTCGAGACCAGTTGGTTTTAGGCACCCTTGGTGGAAAAGGGGCATCTGTGGCCTGGATCAGTTTAAATCTAATCTACTTCTACAAGTCTCAGCTGTGAGCAAGAAAAATGACCCAGGGGAGACAGAGAAAACCCTTGAGGGTTTGTTAGAGGCCACATGATATATATGAGTGGATAAATGGAGTGGATGTGTTTCTAATCCATGAGTCAAACATCAGTCTGCTGAATAATGCATTTAGATATGCAGTAAGAATGAGAAAAAAGTAAAAGAGAAAAGCAACAACAAAAGAGACTCACAAAGATGTTTATCGGTTGTCAACATGCCTGATGAATACTACATAAACATCCTCTTATCATATGAACAGAAGAGCCCTTATTTTCAACGTACTTACAGAGTCATTGTTTACTTAGACTTAATGACTACAGTCATGTCCAACACACCCCTCCATTCCATGAATCACAAACTAGATGCCCTTGAAACAAAGAGATACACATTCCACAGAGAATAATATACCCGTAAGTAACCACAAAAATTTTGCTGTGGGCTCATGGACTGTCCTGATGTTGCAATGCATTATGGGGGCTTTAACAGTATCAGAGGTTGTTATGAGAGTCTGAGCAGAACAAATATGCGTCTGAATGCTAAAGTTAGAACTACAATGTGTTTTTCACATTACATATACATGTATATTTCCTCATCTCTTCTTGGCAAGGTGGAGACCGTCAGTGGAGCCAAAAGAGGACCTGGGTGAGGGGGAATTGGATTTTGCAGTGCTGGACCCTTATGGTTTTTGATGCCAAGAAAAGCAACCCAGCTGAACAAATGTGAGAGAGGGTTTTAAACAAAGCATAAACAGATCTCAGGGCCTCCAGACTGCTCCTACCGGTTTGAAGTGAAAGTCTTCATCATGGCTGCCATATATAACAGCGCTGTATGTGTTTTCCTGCACTTAGCTTGACAGCTAAGGAATACACCATAAATCACTTGTTACTTATTACTGAAATTAATATGGTTTTGACAAGACTCTCGGAGTGCTAAAAACGCTCGTGTTGGATGTTGAGAAGGGAGTGACAAATATGAAATCAATAAAGATAAAGATGTTTTTTTCTTCTTCTTCTTATGGGAGAGAAGCTAACATTGTGTGCCCTTAGCCATCTTGTCTCAGATTTCCATACCAACACTTAACAGTGAATAAAAAGCCATTTGTCTTTTTCAAAAAATTGTGATTCATAAAAGCAGTTAAAAACAGTGACTTGTGTGATTTTGTAGAAATAAAAAACATAAATGTTAATAAATGAACAGAAAAGTGCATTGAATTTATTAAAAGTGGCTGTAAAGATGTCTGTAATGTCTGTAAAAATTCTGAAAAAACTCACACAAAAGCAACACAACTGTTTTTAATACTGAAAATAAGTAATATTTAAGCATATAAGCTACTGACAATTCAAATATATTAAACTAAAAATATACATATATGTATACATAAACATAAATTAATACATGTATAATAATTATGAACAATATTGTTTTATATTATATTTTTGGATATGATGTAGAGAGTCAAGATGTCATTTTGTGTATCAAAACAAAATGAACATTTTAAGGGGGGAATGTGGAAGTTTAATGATTTTTAAATATATCAAATTAATTGTAAATCAGAGTTTTGAAAGCAAGGTTGACAGTTTAAGATATGATCATGCAATACCTTATGATAAATGAATCATACAACAAATCAATTGGTGGATGTGTATTGGTTGGGATTGGCTTTTGACTGGAACGAACACTTTCACCGTCTCATTTGACTGTTTTCTGGAAATCTCCAACTGTGTGTTTACATGCTTCTTTCTTCTCTCAGCAGGAACATGCCCCCAAAGCTGCAGGGTTCCCTATGGAGACAACCTTTACGCTGCTGAAGTCAGAGGTCGTCCGTCCCAGAGGGAAACAGTGGCGACACCCCAGAGCCTGAGGAGACAGAGGCGTTCAGTAGACTAATGGGGTCTGACTTCATCATTAAGAAGGTGGACAAATCATTATATACACCCACACATTCATTAGAGAGACACAAATCTGCAAGTCTGCTTACAAGAATGGATTTCAGGTACACATTTATTTAAAAGATCATTGGCTTTGTTCATTCATTAGCATTTTCACATTCATGGATTAAAGTTTTACATTTCTAAATAAACTGCATTCAAATTTTCCAAAGAAACAGACCAAAGAGAGCCACTGTTCCCCCTAAGAAGAGTCACCCCATCACCCTAAACTTGTCCCTTTAGTGTGAGCAATTGGATTAGGCCGTTTGGTTCGTGTAGTGTCAGAGGCTAAATGGATGGCTGGGCACCATGATGGATGAACATTGCCAACAAGGCGCCTCTCCATCTGACAGACCAATATACATCATCTATTAGCCTCATTTTTGGCCGCTCAGTGGCCACATCATGGCCAAAGTAACCAATGTGTGACCACAGGGACGGCAGTATCACAAGTCTGCATCTTTAACCCTTTTTTGGAGCTCTTCAGCTTAAACCATTTAAAATAATTGCATTTAAGATTTTAATTACATTTCACATGTAGGAAACCCAGTTGTTTTATCCATGTGTGTAATGTAAGTTAGAAAAGAGCAAAATATGTTGAGTCGTAAACACATGGAAGTTTTGATTTAACACATAGAAAGATGTTCCAATGTGATTTACTTCTGATGAATGATTAGAATGTCTTTGGAAAAAGAAAAACATCTGGCTAATGGATAAAAAGGCAAAAGGGTAATGATTAAAAATCATCTGGCAATTTTTTTTTCACATTTAGGGCCAGATTTTCTAAACAGGGAAAATTAGCGTTAGAGTGCAATTCCATAAAAGCGCCGATGGAAGGGGAAAATTCTGCGTGTGATTTACTGACAGTGCGCACATTAAAGAACACAAATGCAGCCAGATCATTTCCATAATGATTTTTTTAAATAATGGCGCAAATACTAGTAACTTGACGAGCGCAAACATTAGTAAATTGTGATTCATTTTAATAACTATCCTCCCATAAATTTTGCGTCTGAAAGGGAAACTCCTACAAAATAGTAAATCTGGCCCTTAGAATGATACATTAATATATTGTCTTATTGATACATTTCAAAACTATTTAAAATACTTTAAATATATTTGCACTTTATAGTTATATAAGAATGTATTGTTTTATTGTTACATTTTTAATGATTATTAAAAATACTTTAAATGCATTTGCACTTAAAAACATATTAATGTATTATTTTAGTTATATTTTTAAATATGAATAAAAAAATATTCATACTTAGTCATGTATTAACATACTACTTATGTTTTTTAATATTAGAAGAAAATGCACATTTATTAGTGTACTCTTTTATTGTTGTATTTTTAAACATTATTTTAAAAATATTTTTGGACTTGACAAAGCTATATAAATGTATTATTTTATTGTTACATCATTTATTTTTTTATATATTTGCAGTCAAAATCATATATTAGCATTTAATGTTTACATTCTCTAAGATGAAAAAAAATACTTTAAATTCATTTGTGCTTCAAACATTTATTAGTGTATTGTTTTTCATTTTTAAATATATTTACACTTAAAAGATATTTAAATTACATCTATTTATTTATCAGTTATTATTAAATTAAATATTTATCAGTGATTTATTTAATTACATTTTATTCTCAAATTAATTCATTATCCTCAATATCCCTTAACATCCCTCACTCTTATCACATACATATTGTATTGTTCTTCTGTCCTCCATATGTAGGCATAGCCCCAGGGAAGATCCAGGCACCCCCTCCCAAGCCCTGGTTATTTGTTTACACTTTGGTTCATAATGCAGCCCTCAAGCCCATATAAAAACACTGCGGCTATTACTAACGAACCATTGATTCACAAAGAGAGCTGGTGTCAACCTGTCCTTAACAGAACCCTGTGTGTCACCACTAACTGTGTGTGCTGTTCCAAAAGAGCTGTTCACCATCCTCTTTTACTTCTGTTTGTATATGTGTTTGAGATGGGGGTTGGATAGGTTATTTTTCCGCTGTGGGATCGCCCTGTCAAATGTGAGGTTGTGTTTTTATCAAGCTTCACAAACAATACAATTACGGGAGAAGGGCATTATTAAACAATGGCTGCAATTAACCTCATTTGCTTGATTAATTATGTGCCAGGGCTCTAGAATAGGACACAGAGCTGCACTTAACCCCCCACTGTGATGTACAGCCAACACAAATATGTTATATGCTCTTATAGGGGTCAGTTATTATAGAAAATTAGAATTTATGATGGCAGAGGTTATAAAAAAAAAGGTTATTGTCACATTTTATCTCACAATTCTGACTTTTTTCTTGGGGTTGTGTGATACAAACTCGCAATTCTGACTTTTTTTCTCAGAGTTGTGAGATATAAACTCGCAATTGCGAGTTATAAAGTCAGAATTGTGTAATATAAGTTCACAACTGTGAGAAATAAAGTCAGAATTGCAAGAATAAAACTCGCAATTCTGACTTTTTTTCTCACAATCGCGAGATTGTATCTCGCAATTCTGACTTTTTTCTTGCAATTCTGACTTTTCTTCTCAGAATTGTGAGGTATAAACATAATTATGAGTTATAAAGTCCCAATTTTAAGGGAAAAAAAGACTTATATGTTCTCAGAATTGCGAGTTTATATCTCACAATTATTACTCGCAATTGCGTATTGTAAAGTCACAATTGCAAGATATAAACTCGCAATTCTGACTTTTTTCTTGCAATTGCAAGTATGTATCTCGCAATTCTGACTTTTTTTCTCAGAATTGTGAGATATAAACTCACAATTGCGAGTTATAAAGTCCTAATTTTGAGGGGAAAAAGGACTGATATGTTCTCAGTGTGAGTTTATGTCTCGCAATTCTGACTTTATAACTCACAATTGCGAGTTTATATCTCACAATTCTGAGAAAAAGGTCAGAATTGTGAGATAAAAAGTCGCAATTACTTTTTTTTTTTTTTTTTTATTCAGTGGCGGAAATGGGCTTCCATAGTGTTATGGACTATGTTTATGATGTTTTTTTGTGGTGCTTTTTGAAGCTTAACAGCCCCTGGTCTCTATTTACTCTCATTGTATGGAAAAGATCAGTATGATCATTCTTTAAACTATCTCCTTTTGTTTTCCACATAAGAAAGAAAGCCATACTGGTTTGGAATGACATGAAGATGAGTAAATGATAACAGAATGTTCCCTTTTTTTGTCAGAACTCTCTCTTAAATAATTATTAAACGTGTGGACGATTTTCCACATTCATTTCAGAAGAGTAATATTGCAAAGGCAGTGAGTTTTATGGCATATGACATGCAGCTCAAACTCTCACCACAAAGCATCTGTGGCACTACAGATCAATACGGCAGTGAAACCACCATGATGAGGCATTATTGAACCTCTTCCACTTGCTGCATTGATTCACAGCTGGAGTTAGGTCAGACCCCCAGTATGGAGGGCTGAATATTGTGTGTGCACGTGCCAATTAATGACTAACTGCAGGCTAACCAAATACCGCAAACGCAACACAGGATACTAAAGTTACTGAACATGGAATAAAAACGCACACAAGAGGTTTTTAAATGGTCACAAGAGCCTTAATCGACACATATTTTTCCCTCACACTCTTTTTCTCTTTAACTTTCTGTGGCACATGGGCCCTTGATCATTCTAGGTTGATTATCATGTTTCTTCTGGACTATATCCAAACTAAAGTGTTACAGTAGTCTAAATATTCTCTCCTTTTTAACTTGTCACTTTCTTAAAAAGCACGAAAGTACATTAGAAATCAAATTTTCATATACAGTGGGACCCAAAAGTAATACTAAATCTAATGTAAACTTAGAAAAATATGACCCTTGCTGGCAAAATGAGTTGGAATGAGCAAATTTTCAAAAATGAGTTCTTTTTATTGTCATTCTCCATTAAAATACCTTCAAAATGATATATGACTTGTTGGAATCGGACAAAAAAAATGACTGAGCTACAGCCGTTTGAAGGCAATAGAGGTAGCAGATCTCGAGTTAAAGATTCCAAAGCAAAATCAACAAGCAACGTTGCATATTTTCCTCCAATTCTTTTCTTAATAATAATTACTATGTTAATAAACACAATATAGCTATTTTTTATTTTATCTTTGTTATTAAAAATAAGAACCAAAGATGCAAATAAACAGTAGTTTAATCAAAAGCAGCGAGTGATTCCATCTTTTCTTTTAATGTATGATTAACATTGAGAGACAGATCTATATTAAGACCTACTGTAATGCATGGATCAAATATAATGTTAGACATCAGATTTTCCCCCAACCGTTAACTAAACGTTCATGTAAGACATAACAGATTATGATTGTGTGAATCTCACCAATACATATTTCGCAATAATGTACTTTATAAGGGAGATCGCGCGCTCGCGGAAAGGTGCGTCTTTGCAAATGTCAGTCAGCGTGATCGTTTTGTTTTCATCAGCATGGGTTTAAAAATCATATTTCACTGGTTTGGACTCATGTCATTGAGAATTCGATATGAATATTCACAAAGTTGGAATGCTGTGCTTTGCAACAATAGACCTACAACTTGTGGTGAGAAACAGCAGCAGTCGTCCAGAGGCGAGCAGAGAAAAGGTAGGCCTACTCCTCTCAGAAAATGTACAAATAAAGATCATTTTAGATGTTTAATTACTATTTGGAGCCATCGGATCGCTAGAAGAGGGCTTAATTAACTCATTTTTGTGAAAACCTCAAATTCGACCAAAACTGACATTTTTCACTTCTTTTGACTGTAGCTCAAAGTTTAGTCTGTGTGCATTCCGACTCATTTTGCCAGCACGGCTCACGTATAATAATAACACGCACATTAGTAGCAATTAAATGCACTTTGCATTAAAATCTGTATTCATGAATATATTTTCACATCGAATTTCCAAATTAGAGTAGAAAATACAAAAAGACAACATATTTTATTCAACAGCATTTAATGGACCTAAACCCTTACAGAACATAAAAAATTGCAACTTTTAATTGAACTTCATTTTAACTTTAAACAATGCCAACTCACAACTCACTGCCTTTGCACTGTTTTGAAAATAGCATGATTTGGTCTATATATTATTCAGATTTGAAAAAAAGAGATTTGATTTTTGTGAACTTTCTGTGACTCTACGTACGTGTGTTAGGGCACTTTACAGTATATCCCTGGGCAGACACCTGCAGTGCAGCCCACTCTTGTCAAGATCTGTAAGTCTGTGTTTTACAACATTGCATTTTTCATGTAGCCCCTGAGCTCTCGTTGCCCCTAAAATGAATCATGCACAACATTTCCAACCGAGATGTTATTTGTGAACAAAGGCCAGGCCATCACCTTCAGGCATGTTTGATTCAGTTTGTTCATGTTGTGGACATTCACTTTCTTCTCTATTCTTCTCCCCCAGTTGTTTTGGGATATGGATCTCACGTGCACCTGTCTGACAACAAATAGCCAGCACTATTTACCATGACAACAGATTTTGCCACTGATGTGAAGCACACATGCTTCAACACCTTCTATATTTCAATCAACAAAACTGACAAGGTTCTGTCATTATATTGGTTGAGGTTAATGCTTTGTTTTGGTTTGGAATATGTACTAGGCAGCCTTACACAAATACGTAAGGCTGTATGTAAAGATCATTTGTTTCTTAGGCTTTAACTGGGACGGCGCATGAGGTTGTGCCATTGTTGTGCATTTAATAGTAAAATAATGATACTAACTTTATGACACATCTTTATTGGTCTGACAGAAAGAATCATGTTTCATTGTCAACCATTTTGTCCTTTATAGACAAGTTTACCAGAGATGAGTCCATCCAAGCCTAAAGGGGAAAAAGTGTTTCTAAAATGATTGACAGCATCTCCGTTGATGTGTAGGAGGAATCTGAAATGAATGAGGCCCTTGTAAAGAAAAGGTTAGTATGAAATGGATGGATGAATGTGTTGATATATGATCTGATGAATCCTGTAACCTTGCCATGTCTGTTTTCTGACACAACCTCTGCTGGAAAGGGTTAAGGAGCCTCTTCCTTTGTTTTCTCTGACTGATTAATGGCCTGAGGCTGCTTGTGTTTGTAAGACATGCATTTGGCTACTCATGCCATAGTCTTCAAAGATGCTTCTGCATTTAGCAGGCTTGCGCAGGCTTTGGAAAATGATACATAGATTAAACACACCTTTTTTCTAGCAGGAAAAACACTCTCAAGCCCCTATAGTTGGAGGAGGAATCAAAACTACCATAACAGTGAGTGCGCTTCAAAAAAAGCCTCGTCTTCCTCCAAACCCTGGAGAATGCAGACATATTTATGAACAGCTGCTCTTTGAATCAGATACAAGTGAAAAATGAATTGAACTCAGTTTGCTTTGTGCTGTTTTATTCTTGGAACAGGAACGATTGGGAGTGTGGAGGACTTTGCCAAGACTACACAAACACAGATTCATATCCTTCATGCCTCTCTATGACTTTCTGCTCATAGAAGAGAAAAAAAATGAGGATCAAACATGGAAAAACAAAGAATAAGTAGGCGTAAAGGAATAGAGCAAAGTTTTTGCACCGTTGTAAGATGAAGAAATCTGTAATGATACACTTTTTATAAACTTTACTTTAACAGCATTTTTTTTAAACAAACCAAAAAATGTTTTCATGGGTATACTTTTTGCATTTACAAACTGTGGTCAATTCAAACTGTGATGCGGTCTCATTAGCAAATGTTTAGCGATATTTTGTGGTCATTAGTAGTGTAGCGAAGAATCAAGTGACTTTAATCCATGTAGCTTTCTGTTAGTCAATGCTACAAATATGTGTAACACTGTTTTGAAATCTGCATGGGGAAATCTTTCTCACTCAAGCAAAATTCCTGAACTTATCGATTCTTTTTGAAATGACCAGATTTTGACAGTGACAAAATCACTGAACAATGCACCCTTAGAAATTATATCAGAATGCTTCTTTAAAAATATATCTCTTAAAATGAAATAGTGGCTCGACTCAAAAGAGCCAAGAAATGGCTCCCATTGCTCCATTGCTGTCTATGGGATTTTCCTCCCATGTTTTCCTTTGTTTGTCCAATTTTCATTTCATTTAAGTCTGATTGCTTAACCTTAAGGATGAACAGCAGTAAAGATTGCATTAACAAGCACCACTAAGTATACTTTCGTATATGTTCTTTCTCAGCTGAACAAAGACCCGTAGGGTCTGTGTCTTTCTTTGCTTAGCTGTATAAATCTTTGAGAGAAATAAATGTCTTGTCTCTGCGAGGCTCCTTCTCTGATTTACGTGCAACAACATAGGCTTGCACTTCATTCAGTGTTTTCTCAGAGCGCTGAACCTCTTCAGCTGAGTGCAGCATGTTTGATGTAAGTGTGGCAGACAGTCACTCCCCGTTCCCCTCTGGTCGTGTTTTATGAGCTCTGACTATAAAACCAAAGGCTGGACTGCCCAATAGGAAACAGTCTCCCAATGGGATCATAGATGGCCTTGAATGAAAGTAGGGGAAAGTGGCTAATTCTTTTTCTGACATGGTGTACATGACACTAAAGAGTGAATCTGGAGGTGTGTATGTACGCACATGTGATTCTGTATGTTTTTCAAGTACTTGGAGATGAGTAGCATTTTTTAAAAGCTGATTTTTCCTTTTTAAATTTTTTTTTTTTAATTATGAAAAGCCTGTTTCTGCCATGGAATTCTGAATTCTCAGAACTGCGAGATAAAAACTCAGAATTCTGACTTTACATCTTGTATACATCTTATATACATCTTGTTTACATCTTGTAATTCTGAGTTTCTACCTTGAATTTTTCTTCTCAGAATTCTGAGTTTACATCTCACAATTCACAATCTCACAATGTTTTTTCCCATCACAAAATACAAAATAAAATAGGCAATTGTGACTTTTTATCTCACAATTCATGTTTTTATATAAAATGTAGTTTAAAATATAGTTTATATTTTACAATTCCAAGTTTTTTTCTCAGAATTGCGAGTTTATATATATATATATATATATACATATATATATATATATATATATATATATATATATATATATATATATATATATACAGTGCCCTCCACTAATATTTGCACCCTTGGTAAATATGAGCAAAGGTGGCTGTGAAAATAAATCTGCATTTTTTTTATCCTTTTGATCTTTCATTCAAAAAATTCACAAAATTCTAACATATCATTGAAGTAAAACAATTGAAAGTGGGCAGAAAATCTAGTTCTTTCTCTAGTTTATATTGGCCACAATTATTGGCACCCAATTATTGCTATGTTCTTTTCCTAAGATAGCAGCCCTGAGTTTTCTCCTGTAATGCCTGAAGAGTTTGGAGAACACCTGATAAGAGATCAGAGACCATTCCTTCATGCAGAATCTCTCCAGATCCTCCAGATTCACAGCTCCATGTTGGTGCTTCTCCTCTTTAGTTCACCTCACTCATTTTCTATAGGGTTCAGGTCAGAGGACTGGGACAGCCATGGCAAAAGCTTCATTTTGTGCTCAGTGACCCAATTTTGTTTTGATGTTTGTTTTGGATTATTGTCCTGATGGAAGATCCAACCACGGCCCACTATAAGATTTCTAACAGAGGCAGTCAGCTTTAGATTATATATCTGTTGATTTTTGAGAGAATCCATGATGCCGTGCTTCTGAACAAGAAGTCCAGGCCCTCCGGTAGAAAAACAGGCCAACAACACTTAAGATCCAGCAGTATATTTAACCGTGGGCATGGGGTACGTTTTATCCCTGTTTCTACTAAACCCATCTAGTGGGTTTGCTGCCAAAAAGCTTTTTAGTTTCATCTGACCATAGAAGCCAGTGTCATTTGAAGTTCCAGTCGTGTCTGACAACTGAATATCTGGATTTTGTTTTTGCATGAGCGAGGAGAATTTTTCTTGAAACCCTCCCGAACAATATGTGGTGATGTAGGGGCTGTTTGATATATATATATATTTAGTCTTTCTGACTCCAAGATTCAACTAATCTCTGCAGTTCTCTAGCTGTGATCCTTGGAGAGTGTTTGGCCACTCAAACTCTCCTCCTCACTGTGCATTAGGACGATATAGACACGTCTTCTTCCAGGCAGATTTGTAACATCTTTAGTTGATTGGAACTTCTTAATTATAACTCTGATGGTGGAAATGAGGATTTTCAATGCTTTAGCTTTTGTCTTACAGCAACTTTCTATTTTGTGAAGCTCAACAGTCTTGTTCTGCATATCAGAACTTTATTGTCTGGTTTTACTCCTTGTGAAGGTTGATTAAGGGAATTTGGCCTTAGTTTTCTTTATATTTAAGATCCTTTGGAACAGGAAGTCACAGCTGGACAATTTCATGCTCCTAGTCACCCTGGTATCCTAAAAAAAAATGTAAATATGAATGGGAATATACTTCAGAGATATTTTACTAATAAGAATTTCCAGGGGTGCCAATAATTGTGGCCAACACGCATTGGAGAAAAACATTTATTTTATCATGAGATTTTCTCTGCACTTTCAATTGTTTTACTTCAATGATAGGTTAGAATTTTGTGAATATTTTTGAATGAAAGATCAAAAGGATAAACAATGCAGATTTATTTTCACAGCCACCTTTGCTCAGATTTACCAAGGGTGCCAATATTAGTGGAGGGCACTGTATATATATATATATATATATATATATATATATACTAAAACACTGGGTTAAAAACAACCCAATTTGGTTTGTTTTTAACTCAAGGGCTGGGTAAATATAGGACAGAACCCATATTGGGTTAATTTTACCCAGCAAATTTGGTTGTTTATTTAACCCAGCATAATGGGTTGATTTAACCCAGACAATTGGTTTATTCATTTTTACTTTATTACTAGCTTATTTTTTACTTCATACATTAAATAATGTTTACAGATTAACTTAAATCCTCTAAACTGTTCTAAAATACTCCACACAACCACTGGTTTGCGTGATAATTTTCCTTTATCATTTACAGCATCATTTACAGTATCGTTTTTAATAGGCTATACGTATTGCCTATATTTAAACTCGTTTAACAAAGAATTACAGAAGTAATTCACGTGTAGTCTAATCGACCAGTCTCTGTTATTCTGTTTCCACCGTAACGGCGCTGCGCCGCGCTGGTTCTCGTGCCGGAGCTGGAGTCGTGTTCGGCGGGAACTGCTAACCGACCTCCGCCCTGCGTTTCACTCTAGCCGAAACATACTGTGTTACCTGCCAATAAACAAACAGTAAACAGCTCTGAGGATATGTTTTAACATCCAAAGTATTATATTCTGTATCTTTATGAGTAGAATCGTTTATTTTATGCAAAGCATCAGGCTTTTCCATCACGCGAAAAGACCGCGACACTCGTTAAAGGTGATTCACACCGCACGCCTGTTGCTCTGCATAAAATTGAACGATATACAGCACAGTAACGATTTTATAGATAAAATAAAATGTACACAAACCTGTATTTTACCGAAGAATGCATCAAATCGATGATGCTTAGAACTGCTCTCCCGTGAAGAGAAGACGCAAAATCCCCGCTATAAATAACTCAACCGCTGGGCTACTTCTGACCCAGGATCTGAGTAAAACAAAAACTACCCAAATATTGGGTTGTTACATTTGACCCAGGAGCTGGGTTACACAAAAAACTACCCAAACATTGGGTTGTTACGTTTGACCCAGGAGCTGGGTAACACAAAAACTACCCAAACACTGAAAAAATAACCCAAAAAAATGACCCAAAAGGCTCAACCCAGCATTTGGGTTAAAAAAATAACCCAGGATTTTTTAGAGAGTACATACAGTTTATATATATTACAAGTTGTAATATGTGTATATATATATATATATATATATTACAATTTATAATCTTATAATCTTATAAAATTTATAATCTCACAGTTCTAATTTTTTTTCTCAAAACTGCAATTATAATTTTTTATTTTTATCCCATGACTGAAGTAAACTTCCATACAAATCTGTAGAAATACGTGGAATGGATTTAAACATGGTGAAATGCGCTGTTTTTATTGGCTTTTTTTATATAACAAGAAACATGAGAAGGCATTCATCTCCCACCATCACCGAAAAAAAAAAGTTTGCTCATAAATCATTTACAAGCACATCTTTGGCTCATCAATGTGACAATCATAGTTAGAGCGTGACATGGGAGGTCGTGACCCCCGGCAGTGCGGCCTATAACAAACATTAAGCCCTGAGGCTGAAGGCAGGTCAGGTCTTAGATCAGGAGCTTCAGGCCACCCAGTTTGGCAGGTCTACCTATAAACAAGGATGTGAACTGAAGGAAAGACCTAACAACACTCAAGGTTTCGATTTCTGTGTAACATGATTGTACGCTGACCAGTGATCAAGGGTGGTATGCATCAAATGTAGAATCTGATCTTGAATAGTGAAAGCGTTATTTAAATTATTTTGCATGCTGCAGTATCATTTACTGATGTTATCATTTCAAATATCTCCAGATTGCATCTATTTTTATGCTTACAACAGCAACAATAACAAAAATCTATTCTAAATGATTCTTCTATAGATAGCCCTGTAGTTAATAATACATCTCATTTTGCAGACTTCAACAAATTTGACACATTCTAGATTTTACTGTTATGGAATCAAATGTTTATTTATGTGTAGGTATTTGTTTTCTGTTTAATTTCTGAAAGGGATCTGTTGTTGATTTGACCTGTCAGAATTGCTCAAAATCTATGCCATGTCCTCATACGCCACTTCTTTGTGGCAGCGTATGTTTATAGACAGGAAACAAAATGTCTAACACAGATTATGAACTGTTTTTTTTTTTCATGGTGAAGGAACAGAACAACACGGAAAATAACTATTATAGACTATATAGAAAGAGGTATAAATAATAAATAGAGGAGAGCAGGGATGTATATAACTTTTTTTGCTCATTTATTCAGAAAATGTTTAGTCTAAAGTCTTGAAATTACTCTTTCCATCATTTCCGACATGTTTGCAGTCATTACCCATGTTAATTAAATTTATAAATTTGTAGGAATGACAGAAGATCTGTTATCAATCTAATCCTTGAACAAACAAGCAAATATTCAACTAAGTGTGTATATGAAAATAATTAAATTAATTAGGTTTGTCCCCTGAGACGTCACAAAAGATGGCAACAGATTTGGACAGCTCTGTGTAAATAAAGCAGTCACTATTTGACAGTAGTAGTACAGAGGCCTTTCTTGTGAAGGAAGGGCCAAGTAATATCAGTGGTTTCCTTATTCGTTTAATCAGAACCTCATCAGAAAGACATGTTTTACATCTCTTTAGCTCTTCTGGATCTTGTGACTCATAAAAGGGAATTATAGATGAAATAAGCCATATTTATTTCATTAGAGTTCTACAGATCCCACACCCCTGTGTTTGTTTATAACATTTTGGCTACTTTATTTAATTTTTTAGCTACAGATAAAAGTGTAACACTTTTTTTTACCATGTTAAAATCCATTCTGCTGAATTTCACTGTTTTTCTCTTTAGAAATAGTGCAGAAAACATGAAAAAATTCAGTAGGTTCCTTCTGGGCCTGCTGATAGGGTGTAATCTGTGACCTCTGGGTTACCCGCACAGCCATGTGAGATACGGGTACTTTGGCTGAAGACATCACACGTGTCCTCTATCTGTCCATCTGTAGCCCACATAATATTATCTTATTGGACAGAGATTCCACCTCTCATAGCAGCAGATTGCACATCTCTGCAATGACTCATTACATGCAAAGGCCTATGGGAAAACGGTAAAGGACTTTGTCAGATTACATTAATGTTATACACATATACAGGCAATGGCTGTGCCTGTGCACAGCAAAGCCTGACATAAATTTATGGGTGTTTCTTCAACTATGGGTACTTTTTATGTCCCAAGGGTTGATTTTTATTAAAACAGATTTCTTTTCTTTTCAACATTGTCTTTGAAACATTTATACCATGCCTTATTTTAGCTACTTCTATATATTGATTTTATTGTTTTACTCTGTCTTTTATGACTTTCAGTCATAAAATATGAAAATCCATCATTTAAAAAAAATCATTTTTAAATCTATGAGCATCCAAACAAAGAGTATGTACTAAAAATTATTTATAGACTTGAAAAAAAAATGCTACCATTTCTCAGTAGTGTAATCCAAGGTAAATATAATTTGTAAACAGAATAGTTTTTATTGTACATCATTTATAAACAAACTGTAGTTTTCCAAAAATTATATTAATATTATTCATTTATATGAATACTGCTACTTGGGATGCTTAAAATGTCCAAATTGAATTTAATTTTATTATTTAATTTAATTTTATTTAATTTTATTATTCCAAAAAAAAGTAAAATATAATTTTCACAACATCATTTCCTCAACAGAATGCTATAAAAATACATTGCATAATTTGACGTGTTGTAGAAATGTTAATAAAAATGATCCTTTTCTTCTGTGATGCAAGTATATCAACTGTTAGTGGACAAATGAAATAAACTAGTGAGATTGAGAAAAGTGTTTTTCTAAAAGCCCATAGAGCCAAAGCAACACCCTTATTCTGACATATAATAAATGATAGAGTCAGATTATCCATTGTAAAAACCAACTGCAGAATGGAATGCCTGCCTCTCTTTTTCATTCTCTCTCTCTCTCTCTAAACAAGAACCATGTGTTTCGTCCTACATCTTCATGTTCTCGTAACACAGAGCGCTGTTCGCTAACCTTCTCAACAGTGACTGTCAGTGTCTCTCTGACTCATGGGTCCTCTGCTTAAAACACACGTTCTTGACTGTAATGTGTTCAGTATAACTGTTCATCAGTACATAATGAGAATGTAATTGTAAAAGAGTCTCCCACAGGACAGAGGTCATCCGTTTGCACAGAACGCCCGGATTTAAATAGGCCACAATCTCAAATCTCCTCTGCTATGCCACAGACGTCGTCAAGGTTAATATTTTAAAATGCACAAACACCATACAGTAGAGAGTGGTGTGAATGTAATTTTTACAATCAGCAAAATTTCCATCCCCCTGGAGTTTTTTGGCAAAGTGAGAACGTACAGGGACACAGTATAAGCCTGGTTTGTTCAAAGCCCTCGGCCGTTTTCCAGCATACCTAGACCTCCATACAGGGCTTATCAGGCCTCTGCACACATTCCACACAATGTTAGCTGGAGACAATGCTGTTACAATGCATGATCATCTATTTTTCCTCTCACACTCTCTCTCTCTGCCCAACACTCTTTCGCTCCTTCCACCCTAAAGGTGCAATCACATTAGGTTTCAAACTTACAAAATTATTTGGGGGCCCAGAATGTGTGTGAAAATGGGCAATGGGATGTGATGTCACACTCTAAAGCTTCTGGTTTTGATGGATAATAACAATAATAATAATAATAATAATAATAAAAACAAGTAATAATACATTTAGATTTTATTATATTAGATTTTATTATGCATTATTTTATTTCAAAATACAATAATATTCAGAAAATATTATGAATTATATTTGTTTAATTAAATAATATAATTCATTAAATAATTTAATAATCCAATATAATGTAATATATTATAATATATTATGCATTAATTTATTTCAAAATACAATAATATTTTGAAAATATTATTAAATATTAAATAATTATTGTTATTTATTAAATCATTTAATATTATATTATGCATTAATTTATTTCAAAATAAAATAATATTTTGAGAATATTATGAATTATATTTTTAAATTAATTATTATAATTCATTAAATCATTTAATATTATATTATTATTTCAGAATTCAATAATATTCTGAAAATATTATGAATTATATTTAATTATAATTAAATAATTTAATTATATAATATAATATAATATTATATATTATGCATTATTTTATTTCAAAATACAATAATATTTTGAATGTATGATGAATTATATTTATTTAATTAAATACATATTATAATTCATTAAATATAATATAATATAATATAATATAAAATAATATAAATGTTTCAAATGTAAATGTTTAACATATTATTCCCAAAATGTATTATATTATAGTATAGTATAGTATAGTATAGTATATTAAGAAAATGGTGTTTATTTGTGTGAATTTATATTACGTTTGTGTGTGTGTGTGTGTGTGTGTGTGTGTGTGTGTGTGTGTGCATGTGTGCGAATGAAAAGTCAGAGGAACATGAAGTGAAGTGTGACTGCCCCATGATAGGACATTCATATGGGATTTTCTTAATGTAATCACCTTTTCCTTTTTGTGCCCACACACACATACAAATAGAAGTCGGGAATGGGGTGACATTAGCCATCATCCCTCATTTTCTTGGCTTTTTACACCCTTTGCTAGCAGGAAAGGCATGATAATGTGGCTCCATTACTCTTCTGGCCGATCATACAACACCTATGCATCTCAGCCTCTCTTTCTAATATCTCTTTCTTCATTCAAGTGTTCCCAGTTATTAACTTTCTGAGAGTCTTCATGTTTGCTCAGCAATTATGAGGACCTGCATGATGATGGTGTGAAGATGGCTCTAATAGAATCCATCTGTGGAGTCGGCCATGACTGTAAAGAGCTCTAATAAGATCTTATCAGCCTCGGGATGAGACTGTTGTTATCTCAACGGCTGCCATTTTCCCCTGCAGACACCTTTGTCATGAAGGAAGAGCTGTGCTTTCTTTTGTTGCTTGTTCTGTAGCTACTTTCGATTCTCGCTTTCTCTCCCGAACTCATTTATCCGCTCCTTTCTCTGTGTCTTTGCGTGTATTCGAGTGGTTCTCTATCTTGTAACGATGCCTCCAGATGTTTCTAATAAAACTAGTGTCAGGGAGGAGTATTGCTGGCAGATCTGTTCTTCGACATTTAGGGAAAAACGCTTTAAGAGGACTGCAGGGCAGTAACTCAGCGCTCTTTGGGAAGGGGTGGACAGTTTGGCATGGCTTTGAAAGGGGCCCAAGGAAAGGCACTCCTGCATTTGTCTTTTTTCATCACGCTCCATGTTTCTGGTTTCTGTGGTCGTGATACGAATGATCGTTCAGGAAATGAGAGGGACCCAAAGCTTTTTCAAACTTGTCATCGCGGTTCGAGATTTGCTCAGGCAGGTCATGCAGCCAGACGGCTCAAATGATTACGTTTCAGAGAAAATAAGGACCAGGATGTCTGAGAAGCTCTTACCTTTGTTACATGCAGTTAAGCTACAAAGACACATGACAAACATATAACCCAAGTCATTTTTAAGTGTTAAAATACCTCTCTTTAATGTGCAGTGACAACTGTAAGTGAGCTATTAGTAACACTGACCTCTCATGTACAGTGTAAACACTTAAAATTAACTTTGAGTTAACGTAATTCTGAGTTAAATTCATATTTTACCCAAAGGTAGTCATTAATTCCGCATGCTTTTGCAGGATACATCATTTTTGCAAACCCTGGGTTAATGTTGTAATTTGCATATTTATTTACTTTATTACATTGTATAATATAATATTGTTTCAAAAATATTACGTAATTGTCTGTACTTAGGTTATATAAAAAGCTACTGTATATATATAAAATTAGCAAGATATTATATTATGCATTATTTTATTTCAAAATACAGTAATATTTTAAATGTATCATGAATTATATTTATTTAATCAAATAAATATAATATAATATAAATGTCTTAAATGTAAATGTTTAACATATTATTCTCAAAATGTATTATATTATAATTTTGAAACATAATATTTTGAATGTATTATGAATTATTTCATTTATTCAGAGTACTACATTACATTTCAATAAAATATTTAATTAAATCATTATTATATTATATTATATTATAGAATATAAGAAATGTGTATTTATTTAGTTATAAATTTTAATTCATATTTTATTTTATTTTATTTTATTATGTGAGTGTACAACTCAACTTTAATAACAGCTTGAAACTAAAAATGCAAAAAAATGTAAAAATGTTCTCTCAGATGTTGGAATTAAACATGCGATCTGTTTCTACAACTGTACAAAGCTCATGAATATTTAATGAGGTAAGCTGGTTTAGTTTTTGATTGGCTGTTTGCTGCTGCAAGAAAAAAAAACAACAACTGTATGTTGTCGGTCACTTGGTTTGTGTTTCACACCTTAAACATGTTCCTATTGTTTAATCAGTAGAACATGGTGCTAACAACGCTAAGGTCATGGGTTTGATTCCCAGGGAGTTAAGAAAATGTAGATGTCATAATGTATTTCTCAATAAAAGCATCTGCAAATTACATAAATATGTAAATATCAAATGTAAAGGAGCTTTACATTGCTGTTTTCAGTTTTTTCAGTTTTAAATTTTTCTCCTGTGAAGTGCATTGTGGGTGTGAGAAAGCCGTCAAACAAAGAGAAATCACTTCTACCACTTCAATTTTTTTTTCATTTTCACCATGACCAGACAAATTGCTTGTTGCTTGAAACTTATCTCATTGCATCTGTTTGGGATGCAGTGTAGGACAACTTCAAAGTAACACCACCACATTTTACCCGATGACTCATTTTGTTGCAAGATCATTTTTTTCTGTCACACAAATATGCACCATCATCAGTCACCATGAAATATGAGTAAGCATAAATCTCTCTGCAGTACCTCAAGTGAAATGAAGTACACTGTTTGATCACAAGCGCATGGGACGTTTCTGCTTTGTGTTATTTTTATAGAATTGTATTTTGGGATTGTTTCAAGGCTGCTTACATTGTCGATAGCTCTCAGTTGTTTCCTTTGCTCTGTTAGGCATCTTTCTGGAAACGTCTCAGAGTGGTAATTGTTTTAAGATGCAGAGCTTGCTTCAGATAGATATTTTCTGTGGTTCAGGGATAGTAGGCTCTTGCTATGCTTTGATTTCTGACATCCAGTGAAGTCATTTAATGGAATGAGATGTCCAGTTTCACTAAGTTATAGTTGTTTTATGCAACATTGGTTTTTGAGACTGGGATACTTTTCTGGTAAGATCCACTTGGTCTTACTTATCCCAGAGGCCCTGGCCTTGTTTCTGAGGTCATCTTGTGATCCTCGTCTCATGTCTGCTCGACTGTTTGGCATTCTTGGAATGGAATGTGAAACCGAGTGGACACCACCACCGTAGTTGTCGTGGCAATGCAATTTACAGCCCGTTAACCCTGGAATTAGCATTGAGTCTGGAGAGACGCCGTCTAAATGTTGTCCTTCATCACTGCCGATCCTCAGATTTGAACAGATTTTAACCTTTGCGGAGGTCAAGGAAAACCATATCCTGGGCCTCTCGTGTTTGCAGATATAACCTTGTGCATGACTGGACTGGAAAACAGGTTCTGTAATGACTGGCTCCAACCTAGATAGCAGGAAATGCAATTACCCTTTCAAGAAACTGCATTTACAGACGCTATTGTGAATGGCTACAATGACTTAAAACATGAGTTCAGTCCAGTCTGCAAAATCATACTGTGAATGTCAGGTGATTGACTTTTGAAAAAGTATCTTTAAAGGCCATTTTTGAAGTGTAATCTGTTGAGATTTGTCAAAATTATCTTGTAGTGCATTAGGCTATCCTTCAATAAAAAGTGTTCGAAACTGTTTTCTCACAGAAAATTTCACAAATAATTACAAAGAAAAGTCAAGTGACGTGATTAAAGTGAAATTTTGAAGTAGAAAAACTGAAGTAGTATTTTCTTATAAAACATACTCCAATAATCTATCTTCCTTTCTTAGCCTATTTAATTTGAATGGGTTGCATTTGTATCATCATTTGTTAACACAAGAGATTAAATGACCCACTCTTGCAACCTCAGTATCAACATCTATAACCTCTATTTGGTGCCAGGTTCCAACTTTGTGGTTTCTGTTATTTTGTATTATTTAGAATTCAAGTGTAGTATATGTAATTTTAAGACCATCAGCCTTTTGTTTTGACTTCCTTTATGGGGCTCGAGCCATAATTAGGGGCTTTTTACCCCCACCTGTAATTTGCACCCTGGTTAAATCCCTGATGTCTAAATGCCATCTTTCTCCCTGGTTTAAAAGCAGTATAGCATGGGGTATCAGGGTAACGTTTTATCACATCTAAAACCTCAGGAATGCGGTTATGTCGAAAGGAAATGTCTCCGTTGATGGAAGCTTCATTCTACTTCAACAAAACACCTCTTCAGCGGCCATATCACCTGTCAAATCTCTTTTATGAACCATGACTAAATGCATTTGGCCAGGCTTTACAGCACAGCAAGCTAATGCTGGAAAAGCCGCTTCAGTGGAGCCATCAATTTAAGGATATAGACCACAGATAATATCAGGCAGGAAGAGAAACTTGGATCTTTCATTTCTGACTGAGCTGGACTCTGGCAAACGGTTTTATACTGCCTTTATTTCTTGGGACGTTTTCATACAGCCTGCAGGCTACAAGATTTTGTTGAACTGAGGAGCTGAACCGTGAGGGCAGCAGAGCTAAAGAAGAACTGGGACACGCTGGCAGACTTCAGACGCCGTCATCTACTTCTTGCCCAAACAGACAGACATAAAAAGCTTAGACCTGTGTGGCAAGAGCTCTGGAGCCAGCAGAGTCAGATGAGGTGTGTGCAATAGCTTAATGCAAATTCAAGAGGTTATCCTGACATGGGAAAACAGTGACTAAGACTAATTTTAAGATCAGGAAAACTTCTACAGTGAATGCTCAGTACAGCAGTGTGGGTTTGAAGCGATGCAGGTTAGATGATGCTTCAGTGAAATTCAATCAATAACTTTCCAATCATTGTTCAATCATGTAACTTAATTAATCATGTAACTTCATTATCAAAGATTATCAATTGGATTTTTAATGCAGCTTATAATGAATGAATTTACAAACCAACTTGTGTATGTAGTTGTTTGTTTATTTATAGGTTTGTGCAAATTGGATTATATTGGATAATATTTATTCACATTTTTAATTTATTTCTTATAAGCTGTATTCAAAATCCTATTGATAATCTTTGATAATAGAGTTACATGATTATTGGATGGAAAGTATTTATTTAAATAATTATAAATACCATTTACTTCGAGCTTATTTAATTGTAAATGGAACTTGAATAAATATAATGCTATTTATTTATTTAATATAACTCTAAACCTATTTAATTTGAATGGAACTTGAATGAATGAATAAACAAACAAACAAATAAATACATTTGTTTGTTTGTGTATTTATTTATAGGTTTGTGTAAATTTGATTTGAATGTAATTCATAATAAATAAATACATAAATATTATTTATTTATTTATTTGCTGTATTCAAAATCCTATTGATAATCTTTGATAATTGAATTGATTATTAGATGGAACGTGTTTGTCTAAATAATTATAAATACCATTAACTTTGAGCTTATTTAATTATGAATGGAACTTAAATTAATAAATAAAATGCTGTTTATTTATTTATTTATTTGAAGCCGATATAATTTGAAGGGAACATGGATAGATAAATAAATAAAAAAAAAATAATAATAATTCTGTATTCAAAATCCTATTGATAATCTTTGATAAGTGAGTTACATGATTATTGGATAGAAAGTATTTGCCTAAATACTTATAAATACCATTAACTTTGAATGGAACTTGAATGAATAAATTAAATGTTATTTATTTATTTATCTCTGAGCCTATTTAATTTGAATGGAACTTGAATTTATTTATTTGTTTGTTTGTTTGTTTTCATTCCAAATGCCTGAACTGGGTTCATACTTTTAGTTCCATATACATATATTCTTCATCTTTTTTATTATTTTTTAAATATAATTCCTCATTCCAGTGTGCGTGGTACAGTCGCCTCTATTAAAGATTTGCTTGATGTGCTTGTTTGTGTCAGAATGGTTGTGGGGCAGTTACACTGCTAGTGATTTTGTCCTAATCTGAGTTCAAGCAGAGGTAAACTGGGACAAACACCACCGCCAGCTGAATCATCACAGACCATCAGGGCCTTAGACACAGTTCAATCATACATTTTTGCTGTCACTTTAATATGCAGCGAGTTAATACACGAATGGAGGCGGTGTGAGTGTTTGCATGTGCATATGCATTAAAGCATGTTAGCAAGCATAATTACTTCAGATGCATTGCGAGATCAACTTGAGATCAAACACAATCTTTAGCTCTTATAAAACCACAGATTATAATCATTTATACTTTTAAGGCTGAAGGAAATGAAACTTCTCTAAAAAGTGATTTTGGGATGGAGTTTTGCCCAAATAATAGTCGGAAGGAATGAGGTAAGCAGCTGTTTATATGCAATTATCATTATGACTGGTGGGATTACGCAAATGCACATTTTGACCTTCACTACCTCAGTTTTATAATCCACAAACTTAAACTTCTTGAAAATGCACAGATTAGATTCAATAACAGTATCAGAGCTAGAAGGAAATTAAACTTTCCGGGCAAGAATAAGTGAATAATTTCCTGACTTTAATAAAAAACTTTCCACTATCCGGATAAATCTTGAGAAATTTATGAGCATCTGCAACGCACGCTCTTCCTTCTGAATAAAACATTACTTTTGCCCCTTGAAATTTACAACGGTACGCTGGAACGTTTCTGGACCTACTAGATAAACAGCCAAGGGAGGCTAGAAGCTGGGCTTGTAGCACGTAGAGAAAAAAGACAACGTAAAGATATTCTGTAAGATGTCTGTTACAGAGATTTATGTCAAAGGAAAAGAAACTCCTAGTACTGAACTGAAAAATGGCCTTCAGCGTCTCACAGACCTGTGTCACGGCTCATGTGATTTACGAGTTCGATGAGGTTTCGACTTTAGTGTGGGAAGCAGCTGCCAAAGTGTTTTGACAGCACCGAGACGAAATATTTGAACCAGCCCCCCTCCGGAAAATACACCCCGGCCCTCAGAAGCCCACAGCACAGCAGGGAACATCCCCCCGAGATGAGCAGATAGGACAGGAGACTGATCCATCTTATGCAAAATCAGGTGACAGGACCGCCGCTGAGTTTACGTTCTGCTTCATTTAGGGAGATTTGTCTGAAGAGGGCGAATAGAGCAGAGTAAACAGGGCCGCGGCGCACATGGTGCTCACTGAAGGAGAGAGAACATTTCGTAAAGAGAGAAGAGCCTCTAATAGAGATAGAGATCTGAGTGCTCATGGCCCTCACATCTGGCAGCTGAACAGACAACATGACTGATTACATGAGGGGGGATTTTTTCAGCCTCTCCATGGAGAATAGTTTTAGTGAAGAGGGAATGACATGAAACCACTGGCTCATATCACAATAGAGTCCAAGGATGCCAGACAACTGACACACATAAAGAAAAAAAATTAGCAGTCGCTCCATTGCAATGACTTGACGAGTTTTCTTTCCTGATGTTTTTCCTGTAAGGATGATTTTACTGTTTAAAAGCATGGTGGTCATGTTTTCCTTATAAATGCATTTTTTAGGATCATGCTTCATTTAAATTGAACTGAAAGTGAATAAAACGTTCTCCGTGTGGGGTGTAAATACCACGTTGCAAAAGACTGTTGATTTCCATCATTATCAGAGAATCAAGTCAAATCAAGTCACCTTTATTTATATAGTGCTTTATACAATACAGACTGTGTCAAAGCAGCTTCACAGTGTTAAACAGGAAAAATGTGTGCTGATAATGCAGTAAAAACAGTACATTTTTCAGTTTTTCAGGACAAACTCTGGATTTGGAAAAAAAAACAACTATTACATGAATCGCAAAAGACTTGCACTTGTGCAAAAAGAGGTACACTTTATTATACTTTTAAGATTTTCTTATTCAGTATATTTGTCTAGTTTCCTAGTACAAATATCTTAACATTCTTAAATCAAGATACATTTACTTAGAAGCAAAATGATATAAGATAATAAGTCATGTTTTCTGAAAAGTGTATCAAAATTAAGTGATTTTAAGCTTAAAACAAGGAAAAAAAATTATATACATTATATACATATACACTGGGGTAAGAAAAATAAACTTGTTTTACCTTTGAATTTGATAATAGACACAATATTATCAAAATTATAGAAAACAAGAACATTTGCAAACACTTCAGATTAATAAGCATAATAGCCCCTAATGTCCATGTTGGCAACACCTGTTGGTTTTATTCTTTAATAATTGTAAGTGTCCTTTCGGATCCTGTGTCTTTCTTCTGTCTGACTAATCCACAAAAGGAAGTCAATTGATAATGAATTCATCATCTCATATTTCCTGTAGTAAGGCAGGGGACGGTATTGATTATTACTTAGTAGGACACTCAGAAAGGTCAGCCTCCAATTGCACGGATGTTGCCCTGCAATCTGGAGATGGCCCTCTTGATTCAGAGCCGCCCAGGTGTGCTGGGAAGCCGTGTGCTTAACTGGTCCTGGGACAGATTAACTTCCCACTGCAATCAATCAATCTCCTTCTGTCAGCCATTTGCAAATCCGCAGGGGGGCATCCTCAACAAAAGTGGCCTACCCACAATCCCTTGCTCTGCGGGGTCAAGGGCGAGACTTACTGGGTGACTATGAGCACAGGGCCTCTCAGAGGTCTGATCAGCTCAGGTTTTCCATTTTGATGAGTGGGTTTGCCTCAGAAACTCTAATTGGCAAACAAATTGAACATAATGGCGCTTTTTCTTGCATAAACTTTGATTGTTAATCCAAAACATATGGGTTCCTTTTTCAATGGTCCATAGTGCTTGGACTTAAAACATATATGTGGAAGTCTTTTATGCTATTGTAGATTGTCATTATTAACTACTAATTGACTTGCATTTTACTAATGACATTCTGTCCTTGTCGATATTATGGTGAAATAGTGCTGCCTTCAGCTTCTTGTACTTTAATGATTTAGAAATTTTCTTTCTCACAGTAAGTTTTGAATTATTTTCTCTGTTTTACGATGGGACACTGTGCATTTGTGGCTTCACTTCACAGTATTTTGGTGAGTTTGGTCATTCTCTTTAACCACTCAGATTGCCTGTTATCCACAAAAAGTACAGTAGACGTATTTCTTTCTGACAATATGCTGATTTGAGTAAAATCTACAATGTTCGAGCACACCGCCTGCAGTTATTATGGCAAATTTCCTCATTATTATGGATTATAAAATGCTGATGGAGTTTTGCAACCTTTCAAGAGCATCGGGTCGCATGATCATAATAGGAATATTTCAGCATTAAATTTTAAGTAGGTTGTTACAAAAGGTCAGTCTCCAAAATTGGTGTTTAAATCAGCAACATTTAGAAAATCTTTTGGAAAAAAGGTTTAAATTAGAATGTTAGTATTAGAATGTTTAGTTTCATTTAAAAAAAAAAAAAGTTTTTAAAATACATATTTATTATTAATAAATACATTTAATTTAGAAAGAGTGAGTTATTTATGGGGAAATTAATTATTAAAACCATTAATTTAACTTATTAAACTTATTGAAATATTTAGAAATATTTTTTAAATCCAAAAATGTATTTTATGATGCATAATAATAGAGCATCTCCTATATACAGTAAATATATTTGTGAAGTTGTCTTTTTGTCATTTTTTTTTCTTCAGTTATAATCAAATTATTTGTCTGTTTGTTGTTTTTATCTATTTTCTGTATGTTAGAAATCTGCCATATGTTATAAGGCATATGTTGCAACTTTAGTATGGAAACTCTGCTTGAGCTCATTATGGGCAGCTGCCTCATTATAAGTATGCTTAATATGCTGTATCTGTAGGTACATGTTTGCATCAATCTTTCTAGTCAGCTAAATTCAAGTTAAATGAATTCAGATTCATGAATGCCTTTGTTGAGTGTAAGCATGTTCAAAGAGCTGACAACCTTTTACAAGGTTAGAGGAGATAATACAGACACCCACACGGGGGAATTTGCAGCACATTATGCAAATGGATGCATTAAAGTGAGTGGCTTACACTGTACAGACATGATATGGAGCAAGTTAATATCATTTGGTTCCTTTAGGACAGACGCATCACCTTATCTGCTTTAATTGGCATTAATCACAAGTTTGCATGCAGAGCTGATAGTTACTGAATGTAATGTGTTATGAGTTGAGAAAGCAGAGCATTTTGTTCATGATTGAAGAAGACTAAGAAACAGACATATCAGACTAGACAAAATGTTAAATATAGCTGTTCATAACATATTTAAATCATTAATTTAAGCAATAGTTGCCATGTACCCATCCTCAATCTGAGCACAACTCTTCAGGACAATGGTGACGCCCCAAAACTCTTCTAAATCCTCTCATATCAGAGCATTAAACACTAGTCTGCTCCTTTCTTATCATTCTCAAAAACACATAAAATAACACCTCATTTAAATTTTTACTCTTTCAATCTAGTCCCATCCAAAGCATTCTGGGTATGTGGGGAATGCTGATGTAGCTTCACACCTCTACAAGAGCATCCAGTAATGTAATCAATTTAATATTCATCAAAAATGAAAAGAGATGTGATTATTAGTCATCAAAACGCTCACAGTTTTCCAAGTTAGTGTGAAAATTAGAAACGTTTAGAAAAACTTTTGGAAGTAGTTTCAGTCTCATAGATAGATATAATAAAACAACACTAATCATACATACACTTCATATTTATTGAGGTAATCAACATGTTTCAGCTATCATTCGGCTAATCAGTTTATACAACTGATTTCATTTAAAAGCTCTGTTTTCTTCATTATTAATTACAAATAACAATATCAATGTTGGTTTTGACTTTATTTTATATACCATGAATGCTTATTAGACAATCATCTTCAATAAAAGCACAACTCTTTAGCACAATGATGACCTCCATAAACTAATACAACACGAACTTTTCTAAATCCTCACACACAGACAGTTAAACACTAATAACTCTCTCCTTTTCTAATCTTTCTGTAAATCACATAAAATAACACTTAATTTTACCATTTACTCTCTCAATCCAGTCCCATGCAAAACATTCTGGGAGCTAGAAATCCACTGCCCAATTTCAACAAGCAGTTATTCATATAATCCCAACAGAAATGAATTAATTAAACTTTTACTTCACAAATTGAATCCAGTGTTCAAGAACTGTGTTGCATTTGCTCATTTTAAATGAGTCAACAAAAGCAACAACAATTTTTGAGTTCATATTCTTTCATAAAGATTGTATAGTCAGGTCTACAGTCAAATAAAGTAATCTCACAAAAGATTGTGTTAAAAGAAAGATGAGTATCAGTTGCCATTCTAAGTTTTTTCACAGTGCAGGCAAGATATCATTTTGTGTCTCTGTCTTGTGAACAGACAGAATAGCACCATCTTTTCTTCCTTTTGTCTGCAAGAGATAAAAATAAGATATTGCCACAGGGATTCGAAGCAGCTTTCGCCTCGCGATGTAGTCAAGTGACCAACCGCTCTGTGTTTAATTAGTCTATACTTGGATCTCTTTGAGACATTAAGACACTCTGTGGCTGGAGGTCAGTGCAGCGTCTCCGAAGCTAACTGAAATAATAAATATACATAACATGCCAGAGTGCATTCTGGGAACAAAACCCAGGTACTTGACCTCAGAGCTTTGATGGGTATATTTAATTAAAGACGGATCCTCTTTATGGCATCTCTAAATAACTGACCCTCGATTCACGTCTGGATGCCTGGAGCCAAATTGAATCGTGTGAGTGGAGCTCTGATCACAGATGTAGCTGCATGTTCTGAGAGGCTTGAAATAAGAAACATGCTACCATTATCATTTGGCTCCGCAGTGGACAGATTGCTGTGCTGTTGTGGCATGTGCTTCTTCCGTTTGCTGATATATGGCAGTGGTGTTGCAAGAATGGAAATGTGAAGTCGTCCGGAATTTTTGGGTAGACCATCTGAGAATATGTATGAATACTTGCAAAAGTGAAAGAGGGCTTATTGGCTCACATAGTGGAGGGTGTGCAGTGGCTCCAAAATGTCTGAGATCGGTGGTGAAAATGCTTCTATTATGAATTGTTTTTAAAATTAAATGCAAAAATGTTCAGCATAATTAGAAATAATTTTGTTTTAATGACAACAGCACCCACATTTTATATTGCATGCACTATGCATTTACATAAAAAAACATGTATCAAACTAGCCATTTCATCAAACAAGGCTTCTTTATGTCCTAGAGTTTTGAAACTTTTTATAATTTACATGGTTTGCCACTAGGGGGCCTTGGACCTTAATGTGAACCCATGAACTAATGTCTAAATTGGTAATTGCATACATTTTGACCAGCAGGTTTTGCTAGCGTGTGGTGTTTTGAGCGCTTTGAAACAATGAGTCGTTTTGTGAATCAATTGAGGTAATCAACATGTCCCAATTTGATTCAGTTTCGAAAAGGTCAGTTTTTCTAGTATTGGGCACTTTTGAATCACTGCTTCATGAATCTTTGCAGCTTTTATGACTCTTTTGTTTCAAATCAGTGTTTCGGAGTGCGTATTAAACTGGCTAAGTCACGTGAAGTCAGCAAACGAGACTTTGTTACGTCACATTGTTTCGAAACATTTTATAATATAGATAGCTTGCCACTAGGGGGCATTGACCCCAAAGTGCGCCCATATGGTTTTAACTGATCTTGTGTCAGTTTCAAAATGTAGGTCAGTTTTAATGACAAACACATGTGAGTAATGAAAAAAAGAGAGTGAATTGATAGTTAATTGTCTCTACTTGGCCTGACCTTCTAAAAACACACTAAACAAACACTACAAGAACACAAATTATACAGCTTCATATAGATTTCATTTAATAGATTATACTTCCATGAAAACATTTGCAAGTGGTTTGTAAAATAATTACATGTGTTTGGGCTGAGCTATCATTAAATTTGCACATTTTTACCAGCAGGTTTCGCTAGTGTGTGGTGTTTTGAGTGTTTCAAAACAGTGAGTCGTTTTGTGAAAGAATTGGTACAATTGATTCCAATTCCAATTATTTTGAAAGGCTCAATTTTTCTAGTGTTGGGCACTTTCTAATCACTGCTCCATGAAGCTTCGAAACTTTTTAACACTAGGGAGTAGAGCATATCGAACTCGCCAAGTCATGTGATTTCAGCAAATGAGATTTTATGTTATACTGTTTCAAAGCTTTTTTTATATAATTAAGATTGTTTGCCACTAGGGGATGATGACCTTAACGTAAACCCATGTATCGATGTCTAATATATTGTTTTAACTGATCTTGTGCGTGATCTTTTGAAAAAACGTTTTGTTTTTTTTATGTTTGTTTTATAACTGCTTCATGAAGCTTAAAAACATTTACGAATATTTAGTTTCAAATCAGTGTTTCAGAGCACGTATCAAACTGGCCAAGTCATGTGATTTCAGCAAACAAGGCTTTGTTGCATCATACTGTTTTGAAATTTTGATGGTTCACTCCTAGAGGGCATTGATGTTGCAAACCTATGAACCTATGTCTAATATGGTTTTAAATGATCTCAAGGTGGTTTTATAATTCAGGTTCAGTTTTAATGGTAAACAGGCGTGTATAATGGAAACACTAGTTAATTATCTCTAATTAGCCTAATTAGCAAGCTCTCTTAATAAACGCACAACAAGAACTATAAATGAATGAAGGAACACAAATTATATATGCGCTTCATATTTAATGATACTTGTTTTGTTTCATTAGTACGTATACTTAAAACATCACTTAGTGGAACAAACATGAATTTACTAATAACAACATTCTATAAGTAAATACATTAAACCTACAATGCATCATAAATAACAATATAACATATGACCAAATTAAGACAATCTAAACCAAACACAGTTGTTTTTGTGAACCTAATCATTCCATACAAACCAAATCATGAATACACGTGATTTTAAATTTATTATGCAGTAGAAATCTTTCATTATACAACAAGTATGGAATCCAGGCAAACAATACAAACAGCGTTGATATCCCAGGACTACACTTTTGGTGCTATAGACCTCAATGAGGGTAACCACACAAACACAACATGCATTAATACAGAAAATTCTAAAACTTCAGTTTATCATGAACTCTCTCCCAAACCCGTTTCACACAAGGTGTGTATGCAATCCACATTCAATCATTTTTGGAGCCTGCTGAGTAACTATAACTAGTAACTGAGTATTCATTTTTTATAATTTGAAAACCTCTTCTCCCATTATTACTCATACTTACAGTGAAACCTACAACTATAACTTTTCATTTAACAGTATTGTAAAAATGCTTATATACTCTTAATGAAATATTTCACAACTAATATCAAAAAAGCTATAATCTCTAGATTGTAGTTGGATGATATTTATATGGTTGCTTATTTAAAACAAATCATGAAATATCAGTCATGTACAAACATGATTTTTAACATATTGTGCTATCATGTTCCTTTATTACTTAGTTGGAACATTTAATTGATATCATCAAATTGTTGAAAAAAACCAAACATGCAAACAATACAGCTGAGTTTGTCAACCCAGGACTACACTTTTGGCGCTATAGACCTAAATGAGTGTAACCACACAAATGCAAGATGCAAAAAAACAAAACAAAAAAAAACATAGTTTCTTATGAACACTCTCCCAAACCCATTTTACGCAATTTAAGACAATATAGCAAGTATTTAGTATGAATTCAGACTTTTCGGAGCTGCAAGGCATGCTGGGTTAGTACATTTCAGTATGTAAGTATTCAGAGTTCAAAAAACTCTTTCTTTCATCACTGCCCAAACTTATAACCTAACCAAAACTAGAAGTAAATGCTTACTTAACAACATTAAAAACACATGCAATTCTCAGTTAAACAACAAATTTGTTTCACAACCAACAACTATAAAAATCTATAACAAAAACAAAATCGACTCAGTATTAAAACCATATGGTTTTGATAAAGCTGTTTGAAAACAACCTTTATAACTGCAGTTCTGTTTTTGTTGTGATGTCAGACTCTCTTACAATATAGACTGAGTCATTAATTAATATCAACAAACAAAACATCAACCAGTAACACACACAATAAAACCAAATTTGTCAACCTAGCACTACATTTTTGGCACTATGAACCTACATGAGGGTAACCTCACAAACGCAGCATGCAATTAAAAAGCAAATTCTAAAACTACAGGTTTTAATGAACACGCTCCCAAACACATTTTAAACAATTTAAGACAATAGGATGAGTATTTAGCCCAAACTTAATCTTTTCTGAGCCTGCTGCAGGGCATGCTGGGTAACCGGCGGCACTACAAAGCATTACTCATTTCTTCAGGTGTAAAACGTTTTTTAAAAGCTCCAAAAGTATTACTCATTCTTTTCTTCTTTTAAAAAACGTAATACTTTTTCCATCTTTACTCACATATACACCAAATGCCATAAAAACACTCTAAACAACTACATCTCTCACTCATAGCATTACATGAAAAAAAAAAAAAAAAAACAAATAACTCATACACATATTTTTTTTCTTTTTTGTGATGTCCGACTGTTTTGATAGAAAGTCGGAATTTTTTAATAACACCATCAATATAAGATTTGTGTCAGATAAAATGAATAACTGGAAACCCAGCACTACACTTTTGGCACTATAGATTTAAATGAGGGTAACCACATCAACACAACTTTCAGTAATACAACAAATTCTGGACTACAGATTTCTATAAACACCACCTCAAACTCGTTTTACACAATTTAAGACATAAAGACATTAAGTCTCTTCTCAGTCTGCTGCAAGGCATGCTGGGTAACTGTATAATTCAAAAGTATTAATTTTTGTTGTTTTACAATCTCTTCTCAGACTCTTAGATTCTCAGAAGGGACACCACTGTATTTCTGTGACAATATGGAATAGAAAGAGTTTATCTGTGAATATGGACAAATGACATTCAGAGTAAGCTGTTAACTTGCTGCTCTTTCTGGACACTCAGATAAATGCCTGCTTACATTAAGGAAAAAGGGTTTTCCTTCTTCTTATATTGATTCCTCCTTTCACTTCAGCTCGTAATGGGGACTGGCTGACAGCCCCCATAAAAGCAACCGTAATGGTGTGCTAATGACTGATCCATGAAGCTGCTTTTGTGCAAGTCCACCAAGCCATTCACACACACTACAAGGGAAAGTGTTGAGCATTAAATCACTATCACATGTTAATTTAGGCGCATTACACAAAATCTGCTAGCGGCAAGCACAATCCGGCTCATTGTTCAGCAGTTTGAAGGCACTTGAGCTGAGCTTGAGGGTGAGTCGCTCTGACGGTAATACACAAGCCCACCACAACAGGCCTGGGGGTTTCACATTGTTTCACTTTTAGTGGAAAACAGCAGTTTTTTTCTCCCCCATAAAAGTTACCCTTACATAACTCATGTAAGCGTTTTTTAATCACCCCGATTATGTACTTCTTAATGGCAGTCATCAAAAATCATTTACCCATGTGTTTAATCTACTGCAGTCAACATAATGATCTGATCTTCCTGGGCTGAATTAAACACGGGACTCGATTGCTGGATAAACTGTGATCTAATTAAACAATTCTTTCCATGCAGAATTTAAAATCATAGAGAAACTCACTTTAATGAAAAGGTACTGATATAGAAAACCCAGTTAGGTCCGTCTTATTTTGGATCTGGTCTTTTCTTTGATGCATATGCTGTGGATCACCTGGTTTCTTGTGGTTCGTAAACGGATTTGAAAGGCATGGCTTTAATTGTGGGTTTTGCGTCTTTGCTGTAATGCATTCAAACTTGAGTCCAGCCACAGATCATAAACAAGAGAGGCAAACTCAGCTTGTGGAGAGCTTTTATGAGAATGTTGCATTGAAGCACTTAGTTTTCAAGCCTCTGTCTTGCATCTGTTAGAGGAAATTTTGTGACGCACTGTAGCATTATGTGGTTTTATTCTCTCACATTACAGTCAATTCATATATGCAGTTAACGGTGACTTATGAGCCTTCAACTTGAAGGAATATTTCACCCAAAAATGAAAATTATTGTCATTTACTCACCCTCATGTCATTGCAAACCTGTATGACTTCATTTATTCTGTGGAATGCAAAAGATTTGTTTGGAAGTATAGTTTCCATTGCCAAAAAAATTAAGTTTTGTTTATTTTTAGATCTATTTTACGAATATCATTAATTAATAAATATCATTTGTTTTTTGAGCAGCTGCACCACATGACATTTTACAACCTGAGCTAACCTTGTCTGGTCAAAAAGCCAAATTATTAAAATTATAATAAGCAGTGATATTGTTTTGTTAAAATACTATTATTATTGAATGAAAAAATGGTGTAGGATTTACTTTGAAACAATTTTTACACAGAAATAACTAGTAAATTTCACAAATAAATACAAAGAAACAATTAAAATTGAAACAACATGAAATTTATAATTAAAAAAACTGAAAACCTATAATCACTGTTTTATTTACAACTTCAAAAAATATTTTTATAGTGTAGACTATAACACCGTGTCCTAACTACACGCGACGCGACAAGATTCCAGCGACAAGCAATTTGGGTGTCCACACCAGACGCGATGCGACACCGCGACGCGACAGAATCAATCAAATATCACAGCCAATCAGAAGCGTGCATGGGCAGGCTCTCTCTGGAAGCGCTCTGCACTTGCAACAAAATGGATACATTTATAATCTAATTCATAAATATTAAAGCTTTTTAACATCATTAAATGTAGATACTGAGTGACTGATAACATTGCTGTTGTGGAATACACTCGTTGGTTCGCAGTGAGTTCACAGTTTTAACGGACATCTTTGCTTTTATCTATTTTCAAGATCTGAGGTAAACTATTTATTGTTGCTTTCAGTATGGCTATAAGATCCGCAATATGATGTATAAACTCATGTTAGACACGTTTAACTTTGAATAAAGCACATAATCACCTGAGATTATCTACTGTCATATAGTTTGTGTTGTTGCTCCAGCCGCGACGTCGCGGAAATAGAAACCGTTTCTAAATTAGAAATTTCGCGTGTCGCAGCGTCACGTCGCGTCGCGTGTAGTTAGGACACGGTATAAAAAATTGGTGTAGAAAATTACAAACAAATGGCACATTGAATTAAAAGTGAAATTTAGTAATATAAAAACGGAAAGAATATTTTCTTGTAAAATGTACTCCAGTGATCTTTATTTACAACCTTGAAAAAAAAAAAAAAAAAAAAAAAATATATATATATATATATATATATATATATATATATATGTATATGTGTGTGTGTCCTGATATCGTAAAAGAAATAAAAACCTCATTAAATCCTTGAAAAGTACATTACGTTATCATATATATATATATATATATATATATATATATATATATATATATATATATAGCCTATATTTATATATTTTTTGTTTTTTACTTGATATTTTTGACAGCCTGTAGAAACATCAGAAACGCCTAAAAACAGTCAGTAAAACGCTCTCTGTGTATTTGAAATCAAATAAACACATCCCTTGTGTGGATAACACTCTGTCACATGTTTCAGTGTATCACTGTATCCCTGTATCTTGTACAAAGCATTCCCCTTCCTCAGCTGTTCTCCTCAGGGACCCATTCCAGCCTTTTCTCACAGAGATCTCGTCGTTGTGTGAGCTCCGGCGGCACTGCTTCAAACACGTCTCGTGGTCATGAGATCGCAGGCTGATTGTGTCTGCTGGGCGTGTGAGCAGATGCACGTGCGTCAGGACCCCGTGCTGTCCTGCGGGACGCCCGAGTGACGGCGTGGGAATGTTTGATCCAATCTCAGCCTCTCTGCTTTTGTGAGTGCATAAAGAGTCAATGCATTGATCCAGGCCAGATATAGGGCGTAAGGCTTTGTATTGAACTAGTGCCTAGTGCACTGGCTTAATGCGGAGGGGAGGTAATGGTCACACTGTTGTTTGAGTGACAGACCGTGCTGCATGTCAAAGATGGACATATTAGATAACATCACCAATAAAAAAGTGTGTCAGACCAGAGGGGTAGAGCATATTTAGTCACTCAAAAATCACTTATGTCACTTTCTGTTACATTTAGCCTTCCAATAATATGTAGTACATTACACGCTACTAAATATGTAAGAGATAATGTACAGTCAGCTGGTCAATATGGCAAAATAAACTTGTATGACCCTAAAAGGTTTTATTTTGCAATAATGTTCAGCTGACTGTACATTGTTTTACATATTAAGAGAAAGAAAGAAAGAAAGAAAGAAAGAAAGAAAGAAAGAAAAATTAAGGATGCACTGATATTAAAATTCTTGTATATGAACAAACCAATAATAGTATTTTGTCTCTTAAAAACATTTTTAAAATCAAAATGTAAATAAATGTTAATAAATTGTGTATTTAAAGAAATTAATTAACATTTATTTAGACATTACAACATAATATACAGTGTGATTTGCCAAAATAAACATATTTAACTTATATTTAAATGAAATGAATAATAATTAGTATTAAATTGATAATAATTAGTATAAATAATTATAGATATTTATTAAATTATAGATAAATATACATAATTATAGAAAAATATAAATAAATATTAATATAATTATTTAATAATACATCATGCCTGTTTTTAAAGTCTAATAAATTATTACTGTTTTTTATTTTAAGTAATTGTTAAATTACTATAAAAATGTGAGAAATGAGCATGCACAAATGAATATACAACACACTGAATTTTTTTATATATATATATATATATATATTTAACAGGAAAATACTAGGCTATTTAATTTTTCTACTTTAAAATTTCACATTTAATTCAAAGTGTTATTTGCCGTTTCCATGTAACACACACACACACACACCACACCACACACGTGGTTCAGGTATACCCTACATTATGGGAACAAAATGTCCCCACAAAAATGGCAATATCCAAAATCCTTGTCAGGACATTTTTTCATCCCCATGAAGAAACAAGCTTATAAATCATACAGAATGAAATTACATATCTTAGCCAGTAATGCAAATGAGGATATTGCTATAAAATTAAATCACAACAATGAAAAGTTGAATCCTGGTACATTTTGGAACTTTTTAAGAGTATAAAATATGGAAAATGTAAAACCAGAACTCAAATGTGGGCTAAAATAGCCATTCATCTTCCCATTTTGTGAGATGTTATGTCATCTGTGCTTTAAAAGTACTGTTTTCACAAAGCGGATTTATATATTTATAGTCAGTAATGTGGAAGGACCACAGCGTTCTGTTCATGTCTGTCAGCATCTACATCAGTTTGAAGGATTTCCCCTTTTAAAACTCAATAAGCATTTGAGGTCCATCCATATCCCAATAGATAACAATCTCTGCTAAGAGCCATGCTGTTCAAAGGCCTAAGACAAGATTCAGTTATCTCTTTAGTTAAATGTACTTATGGAGGTAATTCATTTTTTCTTCAGTTCGGACGGTCGCCAAGAGATACAGAGATAGAGATAATCATTGAAGTGAAAGGGAATGCTTCGTTTCACTGTTCAACCGCTTCAGACACTAAAATTAGACAGCTTTTTTATTACTGGATTGTACTTTTGTCTAGATTCCTATCTCTGCAGTTGTTCCAGTCATGAAAAACACAGGAAAAGGATGGTTTTCACTCAGGAAAGTTTTCAAAATGGATATATTTCAGTACGTTTAACTGTTAATGGTGGGTTCCTTTGTGACAACTTTCCCCATGAAGTGTGACATGACATGTGACGCTCTCAACTGGAACTGAATCATCTTCGCAAGAAGATCACAAAGCTTTTCCAACGTTTATCCTTGTCAGTTCTCAGAAAAGAGCATTAAAATGAGTTCTGGCATATGAGTTCTTATCATGGGACATCGGTTTTGGCGTTGACCTCGTAAGAACTCACAGATCAGGATTTGATGTCAGTGGTTTAGAGTTGTATTTTTATTCTCATCCTTCCAAACCTCCTTTAATTTAAGGCAAAGAGCCAAGCCTAACAATCCCACAGCGCAGCAGACGAGAGAAAGTTATCATCGGGCCATAAAATGTAGCCTATAAATCTGGTGTATATGGCTGCTCTTCAATTACCCCAGACGAGCTAGAAATTACCCTCATGTCAACCTGTTAGCACCTGATCCAATCCAAAGGTGGAGACATTTGCAGCGCCAGCGATAATGAGTATCATTGTCTCTGTCTCCCCACATCAAACGGAGACTTCACCTTTAGCTCTTTAATCGTCATGTGCGGCGTTCATGGCGCTAGTTAACGCAAAGCCCCATCTCTTTTGAAAGAGTTATTTTCATAGGGCCGACGTTGACCTGGAAAGACAAAAATATTTAGGTTGATCCCAATGGTCTTTTTTTGCTGCTCAGAAAGGCCGCAACAAAAAGACGATGGAGGTACGTTGACCGCAGCCGCTCAGAGCCAAATTGTAGTGTACAGCTGATAGCGGCTCAACAATAGTACTAGATGAGTATCTCTTTAGCGGTAAGAGGGCCCAGTCACAGTGAGGACAGATCTTATCCGCTGATAAATCTGAAGTGAAACCGCTTTCTTCATGTGTGGCCCAGATATGCATTTATCCGCTCTCTCCATCTTCTTTCTTGAATCTTTGTGACGAAGAATGAGATGCGGATGCACTTGAGTGATAACCAGTGCATCTTTGTGCTCTTATCTTGAACTTGTCAGCAAGTCAAGTCAACCAGTGTATTTTAATAACTGGTAAGAAATTTGATGGGCAACTGCCAGCTTTGCAGTTTTTCAATGGTGAATTAGGTTTTTGAGTCTGTTTGCTTTGTTCTAAACCCTTTTTAAATAGTATTAGTCATGGCTGCTAAGAAAGACATCAATATCACTGTTTCTCAAAGGGCTCAGGTGCGGTCACATTAGATTGGATTTTCTGTGAAGTTTTGTAGGGAAAAAGGTCCATTGTCAATAAATTGTCAAAAAAAATGTGGAGATATTTCGAATCGTGCAGTGGTCAACAAAAGGTGTGCTGTTTCTTTTTTTATCAGACTTACATTTTTTTTTGACCTGGCGGATAACGAAACATCTGAAAAGGAAATTGTTTCCTTACCTCATGTTTGAATATGCCTTCTATACTATATAGTATGCAAATACACAGTATTCGTAAAACAGTGAAAAATACTCAAATGACATACGTGTTCTGCTGAGATTCTGAAGCGTGAATACACTGAACAATTTACCCATGAGGCCATGCATTGGAGAGAAGGCAGAGAACAGCGTATTACTGTGATACTTACAGGATTAGTTCACTTTCAGAATAAAAATTTCCCAATGTCATCCAAGATGTTCATGTCTTTCTTTTTTCAGTCGAAAAGAATTTAAGGTTTCTGAGGAAAACATTCCAGGATTTTTCTCCATATAGTGGACTTCAATGGGAACCAGTGGGTTGAAGGTCCAAACTGCAGTTTCAATGCAGCTTCAAAGTGCTCTACACGATCCCAGCCAAGGAATAATGGTCTTATCTAGTGAAACAATTGGTAGTTTTCTAAAAAAAAAATAAAATAATATACTTTTAACCACAAATGCTTATCTTGCACTAGCTTTACCTCATGCATTACGTAGTCACGTTGGAAAAATCATGCATGACGTAGGAGGAAGTACCGACCCAGTGTCTACAAAGCAAACGTACAAAGTCAAATGCCCTTTACAAAAAAAGGTAAAACAGCGAATTTGAAGTTGGAGGAGACAATGAGATGGAGTTTTTCTCCCTACCCTACCTTTTTGAGCCGAAGTACACAGACAAAGAACTAACCACATGTGACTTTTCCAACGTGATTACGCAATGCGTAAAGTCGCAGATGTGCACTGCAGAGCATTTGTGGTTAAAAGGTACATACATTTTTCTTTTTTAGAAAATGACCGATCATTTCACAAGACAAGTCCCTTATTCCTCAGCTGGGATCGTGTAGAGCCCTTTTGAAGCTGCAATGAAACTGCAATTTGGACCTTCAACCCATTGGCCGCCATTTAAATCCACTATATGGAGAAAAATCCTGGAATGTTTTCCTCAAAAACCTTAACTTCTTTTCAACTGAAGAAAGAAAGAGATGAACATCTTGGATGACATGGGGGTGAGTAAATTATCAGGAATTTTTTATTCTAAAAGTGAAGTACACAAAGACCATCTTCTCTTTGGTAGTTCATCAGCTCATGTTTTCTGCCCACTTTTCCGGTGAACTGGAGCATGAGCAACAACAGGCGGCGAGTGTGACTTGTACTGTTCCTCCTGCTGAAGGGACATCAGGTCAGCGCCCATCAGACTGATCCAGCCTGTTTCACTGAAGCAGCATATGTGCATAGAATTAGACCTGTGTTATGAGCATGATTTTATGCTTCAGTACGAGGCTGATGTTTAATGCAGCAGGATTGAATGTTAATCAGCTTCGTTTTCCCAGTATCATTACTAGGCCTGACTTACAATTTGATCTGTTCAAAGATACCATATAGCTCAAGTTGTTCCAAACCTGTATGAATTTCTTTCTTCTGTTGAGCAAAAAAGAAGATATTTTGAAGAAAATAGGTAACCAAACAGTTTCCGGTAGCCACTGACTTCCATAGCATGGAAAAAATACTATGGAAGTCAATGGCTACTGGCAATTGTTTGGTTACCAACATTCTTCAAAATGTCTTCTTTTGTGTTCAGCTAAAGAAAGAAACTCATACAGGTTTGGAACAAGTGGAGATGACAGAATTTCAATTTTGGGTGAGCAGTAAGGATGGACTTTATGATATATTTTGGTGCTTTGTCATCTTTTATGGAGGTATTCGTCAAATCTGACTGGTTCAAACTAAGAAATGTTGTTCCAGTATCAACAATGTTAATCCAGGAACAAGTGAGATAAGGAAGAGAGGAAAGATTGAGTAAAAAATGGAAAAGTGAAGACTGCAGGGCTTTCTGGCCATCTCTCATTGGCAGTGATGGATGGACGTGTCTCCTGCTGAGGACTGATGGTCATTGAGTGGAGCTGAGAGACATTTATTATTCCCTGATTCTGTTACAAGTCTCCATCCCAGCTGTTCCTTCTGTCCTCCAGCCTAAATGACAAGATCTCATACAATCAATTATAATTAGATACAAAATCTGATCTGTTTAATAAATATGTTTGTTTACAGGCCACCTCCACAAGAGGGCAGACTGATTTCTGTGGAAGGCGTTGCAGGTATGTGTGTGTGTGAGTGTGTGTGTATGGCGCTTTCACTCTTATAACGTGCCCCACACAGAGCGTTTGCTGAGGTTGGCAGTTTGTCAGTGCCATTGCTTAAGGCTCTGCAGCGCTGAGCATAGCACCATTAAAAATAACGAGCTTTCCCTCACCATGGCAACCAAATAACTCCTCATCATAGCAGAGCACACAATAGTTTTTACAAGAGCTTTTAATTTCAAACCCATCCAGTGAAAATTCCCATTGGAAAGCACCTTGGCATTTTCATACGCCAAACATTATGTTATGATTGTAGATGATACTTGAAAATAGCATCAAGAGACTGTGGTAATGAAATGAAGGGGAAAAAACAGCATGGCTAAAAACTTGTGAGCTGAATTGATTGTGTGTTTATTTCAGTTGGCCGAATCCCTCTCTGAAATGTTAAAACACTGGAAACATTGCCTCCAACAATTGCTCTCGATCTCCGTGGCCTGTCAGTTGTTGATAATTTAGCTAGTGGTTTCCACAGATCAATATGTTTGCCCTGTGGAGTGACACCGAACAGATTCCTGTCATCACAGAGAAAATTTAGGACACTGTGATGTAGGAGTGACTCTCATGAAACCTGAAAAGACATGTCTGATTCTTGTCTATATGTCTATTTCAACCCAAAATCTAAATAAGGAAAAATTACCAAATTATATCTTGCAGATTAAATTGAGTGTCAGTTTTTTTTTCTTATGCTCATCAAGTCTGCATTTTTTGACCAAAAATATTAATATTGTAAATAATATTTAAATGTAAAATATCAGTATTTTACAATGCATTTTATTTCTGTGATGCAAAGCTAATTTTCAGCAATCATAACTCAGAGTGCTGCTTTCTCTGATGAATAAAACGTTCAAAAGAACAAAATGTATTAATTTAAATGAATTGTATTGTTTTCATATTTCTTAAAAAACACTTTAAATTTATAAAGTGTTATTGTGTCCATATAGGATGAATTTCATTATATATTCATTTTTATAATATTACTACTACTACTATATTTTTTGCAGTTCAGTAATGATAATTTCTGAGGAAAATGTGCTCATTTCATGCAAGGATTATATTAAGGGAAAGGGTTCATTTTGTGTATGTAAAATCTAATTTCTTATTATTTCTTTTGATTTTGGGGTGAAATATGACCCAGACATTTCTTCGTGAGATTCATCCGTGAAGTTCAACACATTACTTCAGGATCACTTTGATGATTTGTTAACTTTAGTGCTCACTTCAGCCAAGCTTCGCAAATCTCATAAAGCTAGAGAAGAGGAGAGGACACTGGGGTCTCAATGTCAACAAGCGAATTCTTGTGAAAACAAGACAGAGAGCATTGTTTTTCAGTTCCAAACAATTTAACATCCAGACTAAAATGAAGACTGTGCTTGCTCATCGGTTGCTTACCACAGCTGACACTGAGGTATAAACAACATACCCCATCCTGACAGATTTAAACAGTGACCACCGTAGCTGAGGCACACAAAACACACTGCTCTTTGAGGTCAGAACTACGTGAAATATTTTCTGGATGTGGTAAAAGCTGGAATGCCAGAATGTAATCATTTAAGATGACTGGGAAAGGAACATTACGACCCAGTCCCTTAATCAATCCTTTTTATTCTGTCCTTTGGGGTTTGATACTGTTATTTAAAGCTATAGTTAACATTAATACTGCAGCCTACTTTAATTCTTAGTATACTGAAGCAATGACTAACAAAGATAAAGGATGAGAGACATAAAGGGTCTAAACTTAAATTCAGAATTGGAAAAAGAGACACTTGTTTGAAGGGGTTTAGAGACCACGAGGCTGTTTATGTTACTTATGAATGAGAGCCTGTGTTTTTATAAACTTTGCTCTACAAGTCCAAGCCCGACGGACCACAGATATTGAGCACTGGCAGGTCTTGCATCTGCAAAGCTGGTCTTTCAAGCACTGATGGAACAAAATCACTAGCTAAAGAACATTTCCTTTGAAAAAAAATATTTTTCCTTCTTTTTAATGTTTTGGTACAATATTATTTTTAACCCTATTGCAAGTGCAGTTTACCATCTCACAACCCCTTTCAATACAAGGGTCAATGACGTGACGCCTAAATTTTCTGTCCGATTGCATTGTTTCAGTTAAAAATTAGTTTAAATGCATAAAAAAGAAGCCATATATATGAAGGACCTCTCCCATGTATGAACTCACTTTAACTTTTCAAAAAACATTAGATATTTATAATTTTTCTGTTATTCAAAGCGTCAAAATATCATGTGGTGCGACTATCCGGTCATAACTTTTTTTTTGTAAACATCTTTGAAATTACCCTAAATTTATTCAGATTAATTTTCTGCACTATTTGGCATGATTTCCAAAGTGTTTTGTAATCCTGTATAAAACTGCAAAGCATTTGTATTTATATTTCCATCATAATATACAAACAAACTTTGTCCGACGATTTCCATTTTATGAAATATCATGTGGTGCGACCATCAAGAAACTACCATTTTAGGACTTTTATGTTGAAATCCATTCAAAGATAGGACTTTGCATCATATACCAAGTTGCTAAGGACCCACAGAAGCATCAAGCAGGTTTGTAAGTCTCTTTCATATTTGGAAAAAAAGAAGCATTTTAACGGCTGATATGTAGTTACCACATTTGGATATCATGTGGTATGACCTCAACAATGAATATTAAGTTATTTCTGCAAGTATTTATTTTCATTATGAATTTAATAGTGACCTTTCATGGGAAGCTAGCTCATTTTGTTTAGGTGACCAATTCTGTGCTTGTAAATTTTGACTGAATTTGAAAATATCATGTGGTGCGACCACTTCAGAGTGTTCTCCATTGTAGATATATGTCCCAGATTGGCAGTTTTTGTGCTTTTATATTCAATTTATGGTTTATATACATAAAATACTTTATTTTAGTATAATTTGGAATAGATTTTTATGCAATTTGGGTCATTTCAGACGGTTTATGTTTAATATTTGTACAATGAGAAAAAAATGCAAAAAAAAAATTCAGAGCATGTAATTTTAGTTTGGTAATTATGCATTTATTATTTATTTATTAATAACTATTTTAATCTATTCTACCAGATTATACTGCCAAGCAAAGTAAAATAAATGCTCACCATAGGCAGCATGTTAATTCTGACCCTGCAGTCTAGCACAAACTCCAGATGTCATTTTCTACTATAAGAAAGATGTTCATGTTGTCATCTCAGAACCTGAGCCAGCAACCTCCCACTACTCTAAATTGACCCTTCGCAAAGACCCACCCCCCTTAGTTACTGTTGCTATGTCTGACAAACCATGGCCCTTTTATGCCACGCATCATGTTCTCACACATTGAAAAATACATCATGGAACAAAGAGGACACTGACAATGTGCCGACATACAAGACAGAGCTGGTTACTTTTGGTTTGAAACAAAGTCTCAGTGTTCAAATTGTGTAATTTTTTTAAAGAAATTCAAACAACAAATACTGTTTTGTGGCTCTTTAACGTGTCGTGACAGATCGCTGTAGCGCCTCAGTTCAAGCACCACATGAACCGATCATCTCTTCATCTTTACTAGTTATAGCACAAAATAAACATGAATGAACATCAGAAGGTATCTTGTTTCAACCGTGAAAAGATGACAATACACACCATTTTTCAAGTTCAAGTTCACCGACGTTAATCTACTCTCCTGTCTGGTTTGTTTGTTGGACAAAAATGACGGATTCAGTGTTATAATATGTCAGATCGCCTGTTAATCAACCTCTCGGCGAAAGGGTCAATTGAGCTAAAATCAGGACAGTGGCTCACGAGGAGCAGGATTAGACAATCTCTTTCCTTCTCCTGCTGTTTTTATGTATGAATGCAGATACACTTATTGTCCACAGGGGGGAGCACATTAACACACTGATCTGGTCTCATGCATGTGCCTGTTATCCATCCATTCATTCTTCAAACAGCTTCTCCTATGTAGGATCCTACGAGGAGAAGCTGGAGTCCCAGAGTCTCAGACCAAAGCAGGAAAACAGCCAGTCCATCACAGGGCAATGTGCCTCTTATATTAATCAGTTAAATGCTGCCATTAGATACCATTTAAATGGTTAGTTGTTGTATAACTCATTACTTTATTAATATAGATCTCACATGTCATTTTGATACAGACTTTATTAATCATATATTCAAATAATCAGTCAAGCTTTAATATATATATATATATATATATATATATATATATATATAATCAGTGATCAGTCTGTCACACCAACCCATTTTACTTTGGCTTCTTCTCAAACATCACAACATTTAATACAAATTAATCCAGAGTCTCACTCCTTCATCTATAACCTCATGACCGTCCAGAGCTCCAGATAGAGATCAGATAGAGAAGATAGACAAGTGCAGTTTTCCATCCGCTCCACCAGGCGGCGGAATCGGGCTTTAGGTTTAGTTTGACACCTTCGGATTCTTGACAACATGACGCTTGATAACAGTCGCGGATCGCAGGTGACAGTTCAGTGACAGACTTATATTGGCACTTAACAGAACACATTTCAGCCCATAAACAAACAAAACAGACAAACGCTGTGATCAGTCCATGTGCAGGAAACCTGTGTTTTAGGATTACTTCTATTTACTGTAAAGGAAAGTCTCATTTTAATTTCAGTTGAAGCAAAATATTGTTATTGATACATCGTTACTTAGGTATACGGTAGACTGACTTTAGACTGCCTGTAATATGTTGAGTTTTAGCTACACCTGTTTCAGTTACCCATGATGTACAGCAGGGGTTGCTTCTGCCTGAAAAAAAATTGAATTTGCTATTATTTTTTTCAACCCCCATCCCTTCCCCACCTACTTAGGTTACCATCATTTACTTTTCAAAGGGGTGCTACTTCAAAAAGAAAATCATAGTAACCTACACATTTACAAGCAACGAACACACACTGAACTGTTATAAGCATTACCTGTGCATCAGCAGATGTCCATCATTACAGTCAATGTCTGTCCACATGCTTCTGTTGGCTAAGTGTAACAGTCCAAACATCCCTTATTCTGTAGGGGTAACACAGAAATAAACAGACATCACTCTAACTCCAAGGACCCCCTCCTCTTTCCGAATCAATACTGCAAGGTCCCCCAACCCTTTCTATTCACAAAAACCTTTGTATTCTAGTGTTATCACTTTTCAATTCCATGCAATTATTTTTCAACAAAACTAATTCAAGATAGATTTAAACATTCACTGTTCTTTTTTGCTAAGATACTTTGCAAAAATGTCACTGCAGATATTCTTTAAAATTTTAAAGTACTTACTATTACGTAAAGTTCAATTATAAAGTAACTTTAACAAATACGCACAGGTCAACCTGCCATACCAAACAATAACACAGGGAGACGCCAAAGGACTGCATACAGCTACTATACGGTTCCATTCAGAATTAGGCCTACTAAACGCAGCAAATAACAATGAAAAATGAAAACAATCTGAACATGTGGAAACTCTGAAGGCGGGTTCCTCTGTCAGAACAAGCATCGTGTCCGTGTTTGGAGCGTCTGATGCCCATATGTAACACCACTAATCCCTCACAAACTTCTCCAAAATAAGCTTCTTCGCCGAGCATCCGTTATGAAACACTCACTGTGCATTAATTTTGACAACTCGTGAATACACTGAACTGTGTTCAACAGGGGCGGTGTTTCCGTATGGCATTTCCCCGGTTGTTCATTGCCATCATATATAAAATACCCTAACCTAGGCAATCGTACTTATTGTTCTTGTAAAGGTCTGACAGAGAGTTAAGCAAAAGAGCAGCACGTAAGTAAAGACTAAACTACCTGATGGAACAGCTCTATATCTGAATTACATATCAGCAAACACTTAAACAATGACTTAAATACATTAAGTACTGCTAGACGTGTGCTAGTAATTTTGCACAAGAAATACACTGGAAGAGAAGACGACTTACAGGTGAGTCGCATGACATCTTCCATTCCTGCACTTTATCGCAGCGTTTGTCTGTTAATGGGCTGAAATGTGTGTTGCTAAGTGACATTATGAGTCTGTAACTGAGCTGTCACCGGCAGAATTTATACTTAAATCAATCTGCACGTGTTGTTGCGACTGTTATCAAGCGTCATGTTGTCAAGCACCCGAAAATGTCAAACTGAACCCGATCGTCGCCTGGTAGATGGATGGAAAATTGCACTTAATTTTTTTTTCAAAGGACAAAGATTTGAATTAAAGATATTTAACAAATCTAGATAACTTTGTTTCTAATAGTCTCGTTAAATGTTCCAGATCAGCTCTCAACTGATGTGGCAAGTCAGATAAAATGTTGTGTTGTTGAAAATGGCAAACTCAAAATGTAAACATAAAATATGGGACACAATCTTTTATGTGTCTATGGCTTAAGTAGATGTTTATTTGGCTTTATTTATCATGTTCGTTCACAATTAGACGAGTTTGTGTTTGCAGAATCAAGCAGCATTTATAGTAAAGCTTGAGTGGATCTTCCTCTGTGTCACTGGTGAGGATGTGAGTCTCTATCTGGAGATCATGCTGATCATGAGGTTATAGATGGAGGAGTGAGATTCAGGCTTCTACACACCTACAAACACAAACATCACATATTTAGTACAAATGAAACCAAAGTAAAATGGGTTGGTGTGAGAGACTGATCACTGATTATACATATAGTAACGCTTGAATGATAATTTGGATTATTAAAAAGTTTGTACCAAATGACAGGTGACATCCATATTTATGGAGTTATACAACTAGCCTACTAATCATTTAGATTTGGTCTAATGGCAGTTTTTTACTGATTAATATAACAAGCACATTGCCCTGATCAGCTTGATCAACTCATTTTTTGAGCTACAGCCTTACATCAGGACCACAGAGAGACCCAGTACTCTGTTTTTCATGAGATTTCACAGGTCAAGATGCTGAAATCACCTGATAATTCAGAAATGAGTAATGAGTGAGAAATGAGATGATGTGAGAAAATATTGCAATCCCTTTAATAAGAAGCCACAGAGTAACTAAGCTTTAAAACTGATTCACTTGAACCAATTGCTTTGCAAAATGGATCACTGTTTCAATGTACTCAAAATGCTGCTGACATCTGCTGGTCAAGATGCTATAAATACAACAACACAGCCAAAAAATGTATAATGTCACTTTTCACAAACCAACTGCATGTTTTCATTAAAATGTAATCTACAGTTAAAACTAGGACAGTTAAAAACAGTTAACTATCACTCCCCCTTTTTGAACTGAACCTACATTATAAAATTTTGCCGTTGACCTGCCGGTGTCATTTATTCATGCAGATATACTCATGTCCACAAGGGCGAGCTGCCAAATATGCTCTTGTCTGTTATAATAAGAAAAGCCAAAGATCTTTTGTCCCATTACTTGTGTTTGTTTGTCGTCCATGTGACTTTCATATCAACACATTGGCATTTTATTTGGCTTACCCCAGTTCAGTTGAGAGCTGATTTGAATCAATTGCCTATAGATTTTAATTTGATCTACTAGTTTAGATGCTGACAAATCACAGATTTGGTTGAAAACGTGTCATCCACTCATCATTTTTTTTTTTTTGTGATATTTTTGGTGGTTGGAAAACCAACACAGAAGGCACATTTCCACCACTGAAGTGTGGATGGTAAAAGGTCAGATAATCTTGTGAATTTTTTTTTTTTAAATGCACCCGAAATTCTGTTTATTAACCCTGTAACTTTTAAATACTTACAAGCATATAAGCATATAATATTCTTAATTTCCTTTGGCCATTACATAAAAGGATCTGGAGTGTGATCCTTTTGATTCCCATGTTTTTTTTTATTTTCCTATTGCTGTATTTAAATCTTTTTGCATCAACATGTCTCTCAATATTATGCAAATGTCTACCTTTTACCATAACATCATTGTTACCTTGCAATGAGCTGCAATGAACCATTATACTTCAGTTTTATTCATTGATACCTTTATGTCAATTCAAGATGTTTTAGGGTTTGCTTAGCCATGATGGTCTACTTCACACCTACATGTGCCAGCACCAAAGATATTACAACTGATCGTAATTGCCTTATTCTAAAACTCTGTGTGACGTCTTATATTATCGATGTGCTGAAAATATCGCTTGAAAGTGCTGCCACTGAATCCAAGCATTTGACCGGTCTCATGGGTTCTATTGTTTCTATTGAAAACTGCTGGTGCTTTACTTCTAAAATTTGGGTATCTTGAGTTGCCTATAAAGCATCATGGTATGTTATATCTACTGGCTTGTTTGTTTCCTTGTTAATTATATCTTTGTATGTAGCTCAACTGAAGACTTTGGGGAAAAAGTCCCAATTGAAGCTAAAATCACAAGAAATTTTTAGCATTCTGTTGCAGTATTGTAAGCACTGAGCCACCACATAATGAGTGTTTCATTTATCATAAACACAGTGATTCCCTCAGTCAGGATTACTAGGTCAGGATTTTTATTTCAAAATACCACATTTATTCCAGGTTTAAATCTCTAGACTTCTCTGTAGATTTTTCAGAGACAATTTAACACTCTCACAATACAACAAACTAGTGTTGTCACAGTAACAAAATTTTAGTAGTCATTTTCAGAGTTCTCTGAATTCTCTAAATTAAATGAGTTAATTATTAATGCTAATAATTATAAAAAGCAAATGATACATTAAAATAGCATGTCACCTTCAAATACTGCTGTTTTATATGATGTTAAACATTATTATAGGATTTGAAGCAAGTTTTTACATACAATAAGCAAGCAATCAGCCAATTTGTGATGTAAGCTTTAGTACTTAAGGGTTATTTACTATTTTAGCTTAAAGCATTAAATTAAATGCAAAAGCAAGAGTGGGATTTGAACTCAGGACTCCAAGATTAAAATACAATGTTTTATCACCTGAGCCACTGAGTCTGACAAACTGTTTGTATGTTTTGGGCAGGTTTTGTTAAGAGAGCTGTTTTATATGATGACAAACATTAGCAATTATAGGATTTGAAACAAGATTTTACATACACTAGGCATGCAATCAGCCAATATTTGATGTAAGCTTTAGTTTTTAAGGGTTATTTACTATTTCAGCTCACTGAAGACTTTAAATTGATCAAAAAAGCAAGAGTGAGATTTGAACTCAGGGCTCCAAGATGAAAACACAACACTTTATCACTTGAGCCACTGAATATGATGGCACTTGTTAGCAATTGTCAGATTTGAACCAAGATTTTACTTACAATCAACCAATTTGTGATGTAAGCTTTAGTTTTTAAGCTTAGCTTATTTTAGCTAAGTTAAAGCATTAAATTAATTACAAAAGTGAGAGTGGGATTTGAACTCAAGACTCAACATTAAAAAGCTGTGCTCTATAACCTGAGCCACTGAGTCTGACAATTAGTTTATATGTTTTGGGCAGGTTTTGTTAAGAGAGCTGTTTTATATGCTGACAAACATTAACAATTATAAGATTTGAAACAAGATTTTACATACAATGAGCAAGTAATCAGCCAATTTGTGATGTAAGCTTTAGTTTTAAGGGTTATTTACTATTTTAGTTAAAATGTAAAAATTTACTTTGATTAAAAAAGCAAGAGTGAGGTTTGAACTCACGACTCCAAGATTAAAACACAATATTCTATCACCTGAGCCTGACAAATTATCAAAATTTAAATTTGATAGGTACAATATAATCTTTAAAAAATAAGCAACAGTGGCCTTTGAACTCATGTCTCCACAATCCCAACACAGCACTTTATTTCCTGAGCCTGGGCAGTTGCTGTAGTGCTACAGATGAAAATAAAATAAAACATTTTATTGCATTTGAACCAGGACGTTCACGTATGAAAGTCAAACAGTTATCCTGAGTTTGCAGTTACTTGCTTTTAGAGTTTTTGTAATTTTATGGTGTTTTGCTAGACATGATGACAAAAATTCAAATTAAGTGATAATGGAATTTGATCTCACAACTCTGATTAAAATGAAGTGCTTAATATCCAGAGCCACAAATAATGGGGAGCTCTTTTGTGGTAACATTAATGGCCTAATAATGTTAGAAAGAATTCACAGCCTCTTTTTCTCATGTACAGGAAACTAGTGCTGAGATCTACAGTATCCCCTCTTGACGAGCATGTCAGTCATTATCCACAGGCTTCATCAATGCCCATCTCAGCTTGATCAACTCATTTTGAGCTATAACCTCACATCAGGACCACAGAGAGACACCCAGAACTTTGAGTTTGCCATGAGATTTCACAGGTGAGATACTGAAATCACCTGATCATTCAAAAATGAGTGACATATTGTCCCAAATAAAATCAAATATTCTGATCCATTTATTAACAAGCCGCAAAGTATGTCAGATGTCAGTCATGTCTTTAAATGCATTAAGCTGAACTATTCACACACTGAAAACAAGAAGATTTTTATTAAATCTTTGCATGTACAGCTTCAAGACCCATCAGAAATTTCTCATTGATGACACTGGCACAGAAGACCCAGAAGTGAAGGCACAAATGGTTTACGACAGGAACTCCTGGTAATCACTTACATAACATGGCACAAAACAGCCCCTCATATCTGGCATGTTACGAAAGATTCACGTTTAGTCTGTAAGCATTTTTAATCACTGTAATTAAATGCACTATGAAAGATTACACTTCATAATCTCGCCGAGACACACAGTAGCATAGCAGGACGCATCCAGGTCAAAGGTTACTGATAGACTGGGTGCACAAGTCTCATCTGACTGACCCTGCTGTTCCTCTGCGGTCCTCAGGCTGTACGTGACGTTCTGTGGCTTTGCAAGCAGGGGGCGATAATATCCCGGGACGTTGAGTTTAAGGGAAGTCACTCTGAAACGGCATGACCCCAAGCCATCCTGAGCCAATTGGTCTTGATACCACTGGCCCAGTATGTTTTCTGGGTACTTGACACTATTTCCTGGCATCGGAAGAATTACCTAGAAGAAATTCAGCAGAAAAATAATAAGGGACTGAAGGGTCAGGGTTAGGAGAGCAGACACAGAAGAAAGGAGACATTTGAACATAGTACCTGATCTAATGAAAATACTTCATCCTTCTCCTCCTCAGAGGTCACAACATGGACCTACAGCACAGAAATAAAGCAATTACTACAAATGTCTATAAATAAAATATTACATATAGGCTATATATAGATAGACAGATAAATAGACTAAAATAGATAGATAGAAAGTAGTTTTTAATCGTAAATGTATATTTTATGCATTAAATATAAATATGAAATTGAGATTTTCATACATAGATAAATGTATAGATAGATATATAAATAAATAGTTACCTTCCATAACTTTTTTTTCTCCACAGCACTAAACCAAACCAAGTTCCTAACCTGTGGAGTGTTCTGTTCCTCTCTGGTGTCTTTGAGTCCCTTTTCAGATCCAGCCCAAACCAGATCTCCCTGGACAGGCTTAAAGCCCAGTTTCTGGAGCCGGTATTTGGCTGCTTCATTCCACACTCTGCTACAGTAAGAGTGGAGGTAGAAGACCCTCATACTGTGGGGTAAACTGAGCCAGCCACGTATGCAACCCTCCTGTCCGCTGCCATACCGGTGAAGCGCACGGAGCATAAGGCGCTCTCTGGCTTTGTAAGCTGGCATGAGGGCCAAGCTCTCCTTGGCATTCCCTGATGAAAGAGATATACGGAAACTGTTAGTTGCTCTTGGATGCACAGGAACTGTATGCAAAGAAAGCCAAATGAGTTTGGAACGACATGAAGGATCAGCAAACAATGACCTAATTTTCATTTTTTGGTGAAATATCACAAACTTATTTATTTAATTAATTATCAGAGAAATCCCAGCACACACCAGTGAGAAGAAAATGACGTTTTGCCTTGTTCTAGAGATCGTCACCATCCTCTGGAGTGAAGAACAGCTTAACAGAAGCATCCTGCTCAAAATACAAAGTGTTTTAAGACGGTGCACCACATACAGACAGTAAATGAAAATAAACTGAACTGGTACCATTTTCTCCTTCAAGAGCGCTAGTCCTACTTGGTCTGCTTGGACACATGATCCACTTCCAAACCGTTGGGGACCATAATAATTTACAAAGCCTCTGTTCTATAAAAACAAAATCATTTTTTGTAGCAGTCTGTGTGTCTATGCCATTTATTAATTAAATGTTGGTGAACATATAATGCGTGAAAAGCCTGTGTTGTGCTTTGTTTGTTTTCGACTGTTTTAAAAGTTTGTGTTGGTCTATATATATATATATATTATTATTTTATTTTTTATTACAACTTTATCTTAAATTTATTTTTAAAATGTGGACATATCCTGCACTTGTCTACCT
>JAFVLL020017608.1:0-32861 GCA_021397915.2 Tor tambroides | reverse complement strand
TCTATCTATCTATCTATCTGTCTGTCTGTCTGTCTGTCTGTCTGTCGGTCCACTCATCCATCCATCTATCTATCTATCTATCTATCTATCTATCTGTTCGTCGGTCCACTCATCTATCTATCTATCTATCTATCTATCTATCTGTTCGTCGGTCCACTCATCTATCTATCTATCTATCTATCTATCTATCTATCTATCTGTTCATCAGTCCACTCATCCATCCGTCTATCTATCTATCTATCTGTTCATCAGTCCACTCATCCATCCATTCATCCATCCGTCTATCTGTCTGTCTGTCTGTCTGTCTGTCTGTCTGTCTGTCCGTCCGTCCGTCCGTCCGTCCGTCCGTCCGTCTATTATTTCTGGTCACAACATTCCCATACTTCCATTTGTGTTTGTTCATAGTTTTGATGACTTTAGTATTATTCTTAAATGTGGAAAATAGTCATAATAAAAAATCAGTAGGTGTGTCCAAAGGTTTGACTGATAGTTTGCATATACAGAAAGAAAGTGAGTGTTTCCAGCTTTACTTTCCATGTGCTAACCAGTGTGACGCGCCAAATCTGCTGGGTTTACGTAAGACGAACCCACCCCTGTTGACCTGCTGTCTATATAACTTAGAAGCATGCATCTTAGGGCGATCCTTCAAAGATGTTCTGCAGTATACTGGTGAATTTATTATTGCATACTGCCAACTTATAACAAGCTTAAAAAGCACGCTCCTGCCATGCTACATAAAGAACCGTGACTTCCTGCCAAACGAGCAGCAGCAGCAGCCAACCCCACAGGAACATCATTTGAAGCCTCCTGTGATATGTGTGAGTGAACAGTTGGACGTTAAACTACAATCGTAGATCCAAGATTACAGAATATTCTGGAACAGTGTATACATAATAAAATTTTAAATAAAATATAAAGGCCTAATAAAACAAAGTTGAGGTTGCAGAATGAGAAAAGACAGATATAACTGGAAGGTTTATATAACATGAACATGAACAGACTACAGAATGTGTATTGCATATAAAAGTTCATAAGTGGAGAGCACAGTAATGTTAGAGAGGTTAACTGGGGCTATAAAGCAGACAAAACCCAGCAGTGTTTTTTACCTCATCTGGACAGTAACAGAAAATAAAGGTTGTGACTAGCAGGGATTTCACAAAAAGAGCAGTAGTGGAACCTAAATGCCCTTCCTAAACTGTTCAGGACACTCATTATGGATTTCTATCATATTACACAGTACATACTACACATTACCACATTTTGGGGTTATTAAGATTTATTAATGTTTTTGAAAGTCTCTTTGTTCACCAAGGCTGCATTTATTTGTTTTCAAATACAGAAAAAAAATTCATTGTGAAATATTATTACAATTTAAAATAACTGTTTTTATTTGAATATTTTTTAAAATTTAAATGATTTCTGCTTATTTTTTAGCAGCCATTACGCAAGTAATCAAACTACAGTAAAAACCTCTCTACATAGCACACAGTCCCTATAAGATCTAAAAATTAAAAAATATATATATTTGGCAAATGTTCTAATGTAAAATACCAGCCTGGTATTTGCAACTCATTTTACTACCATGATCTGACAAAATTTCAGGGTGAAACAGGATACTGTAAGAAAAAAGGATTAGACTTGATTTTATAATTTGGGAATTGACTGGATTGTGAAACACTGATATTTCATAGCAGAACTGAACCTTTCAATAACCTAACAGTATTTATATTTTTTTGTCTATTCAAAAATCCCACAATGAAATTCGAATTTTCTTAATTATCTTAATTTCTTAATATCCGAATGATTTTTGCCTATATGTGATTATTTGTGATTAATTAAATTAAATGATATTATATATATATATATGAATTATAAGTTTTTTTCTAGAGGACTGTGTTTCTTCACTTCTTTGTTTTCTCACACACTTGTCTCTGCTCTCTCCTCCTCTTTTTCCATCACTCAGCTACATTCTCTCTTTTTTCCCTCACAGTTCAATGTGAGATTCTCCTCTTTGCTTCATCTTAACCCTCATGCGTACCCAAACCTTGATGGCCATCCTCTCTCTCTCTCTCTCTCTCTCTCTCTCTCTCTCACACACACACACACAGACAGACCCCAGCAGCCACATTCATCATGCTCTTTCGGCCCATTCATCACATCCCCCTGAGCCCCCACAGTCCTCTTAGACACAGGCATGGGGTTAGCAAACATCTTCTGGAATTTAGGGCTGTGGTTGGGTTTTTAATATTTTACAGCAAGTCTCTTGCAAGTTCACAATTCCCCACAGCACGGAGGAACTCACAGGGAAAAAAAGGAGAACGCATGTGTACGTAATAGGAATGATGTGTGCTCAAGTGCAGAAAATCCCACAGACTGTTTACAGGCTTTTCATACTTTGTGGCTGTGAGTGATGACATTTATTTGTCCTTGACTAAAGAGGAATCTCTTTGATTGTGTTCGACCTGAGCGCCTGATAAGAGTGACAGTGCCTAGTTTTGTGCTTTGTTTGCTCTCTCACCACTTAATATGTCTCTCATAGATAGCAGGGCTATTAGCAAAATATTTTTTTTCCCAATCTAAAGAACGCTAAAGTGTCCACATCCATAAAATGTGTCCAAAATCAATCAATTAATTGATAGTTTTGCATCTTTTAGATGTCATTGGAAAACCTGCTCATTATATAACTTACCAAATGAATAAATAGTAGTACGTTACAATAACGGTTCAAATGGTTAACATTATTTTTTATATACTATAAATATACATTAATAATAATTAATGTATATTTATAGTAATCTATCCATCCATCCATCCATCCATCCCTATGGACATTAAATAAATTAAAGTGTAAATAAATGGACATTAATTTTGTGATCTTTTGTTTCAAAATATAAACTTTTTATATGCAATGTACATTAACAATGACATGCATTCATTTAATATTCTATATATATGTGTGTGTGTGTGTGTGTGTGTGTGTGTGTGTGTGTATATATCTACATATATATATATATATATATATATATATATATACACACACATATGAACACAATCTCCATTCTGTCATCTTTTACATACATAAATAGCAACAGAATTTGCTTCTACTTTTTATTGACTCATCAGCACAAATGAGAAATGTTGATATGAGCAGGAAAGTGTTGCCTCTCGCATGCAGCACCTGTCACACAGCAGCGGAGCCGTAGACATGTGTTCCTCAAACATTCCTTCCACAGCGCTCATAAATCACCATTACCTGGACACTCAGCTCTGCCAGCCGGATCTCCCCGCTCAAACGCAACGCAGCACTTTTTAACAACATTTTTACAAGAGAAACTTTATAAGACGGTTATTTTTGATGGGTGTTTGTGTTATCTTAAGTGTATTTGGTGCATTTGAGCTGTGCTGTCTTTCTTAAAGTGAACTCATGTCTTTGTTTTGTAAACTTTTAGACACTGGCTATTTAGAGACTTTGATATGAGAAGGGTTAAAGGTGATTGATGACATGAGAACCGAAATGAATCATGTTTCCAGAGCCAGACGAAACTCAACACACCTGTCACGGTCCATGAATCACCTTTAAACAATCATCATTGGGTATTTGTTTTCTCATTGTACAAATTATAGCCTATAATATTATACAAAAGTTTGGGGTCAGAAAGATTTCTTTGACGGAAATTAATACTTAATACACTGGGGTAATGACTGCTGAAAAAATTCAACATTGCATCACAGAAATGAATACATTCAAATAGGAAAAAGATTTTGTACATTTTAAATTTAAATTTTTACTGTATTTGAACTTTTACTGTATTTTAATTTTTACTTTTTGATCAAATAAATGCAGCCTTGGTGAGCACATGAGAAGACATTAGGAAATCATATTATTTATTTCATACTGACATATATTTCATACTGAAATTATAAATTTTTTGCATTTACAATTCATCTGAGAAACAGAAACTTAAAACATGAGTTTCATACATTTCTTAAAGTATAATGTCTAACTATGAACTTACGGCTTTACAAGTTCATTACCAATTTTTACTTGCATTACTATCATTTTGATCACAACATATAATCATTGCTGTTAATCAAGTTCACAATTTCTGCTTGAATACATGTCATTGACTAACTGCATGATCAGTAGCTACATTGGACATGTGGACATCACTTTGACAAAATATTAATTGTAGAAACATTTATTTTCTGTTAAGCTGCTTTGTAACGAAGTGTGTCGTGAAAAGCGCTATACAAATAAGCGTGAATTGAATTGAAATTGTGCCATTTTTTTAATGAATATCAAATATTAGACACTAAATGACACCTTTTCCATAATATTTAGTTTACTTCTACACTGTAAAAAAAAAAAAGTTGAGCCAACTTAAAATTAAGGCAACCAGCTTCAGCAGATTTTTGAGTTTTCTCAACTTGTTGTTTTAAGTTTATACAACAAAAAGTTGAGAATCTCCTACAAAAATTAGTTGAGAGAACTCAAAAATCTGCTGAAGCTGGTTGCCTTAAAATTTTAAGTTGGCTCAACTTTTTTTTTTTTTTTTATAGTGTATGGCCCTTAATCAGGAGGTTAATACCAGTCCACCAATTTTTTGGGGGTCTCTTATTTTTCCATTTCTGTGCCCTCAATTCTTCAAACACCTCAGCAATAACATTCTCAGTGTCTTTTGTTTTCTTTGCTTGTCATAGGCTATTAGCTTTGATAAAACATTCATTACTCTTTTATGAGCTACTCTAGATTTTTGGGCAGGAGCTGAGGAAACCTCAAACTCTGACATGCACTGTGTCCCATACGCTCTCACCATGCTACATGGGTCGATGGGATCAAATATCAATGTGAAATTCCTCATCGCTTAGCTACCTGGCCTGTCTATTATTGGCCCACATGCCACAGAGGGGGCGCAGTAGTGGCATGATTATATAGGTGTTACAGACTGGATGGAATCTGAAGGGCAGAGGTTCAGACTATAAAGAATGTGAGGTTTTGTGTGTGAGAGAGACAAAGGAGGGAGAGAAAGGACACAGAGTTTTAGAAATGGTTGCAAAGCCAGGACAGTGGTGCTCCACTGGTTTTGCTTCAGGACCCAGATTTTACATCGGACCTTTTACGGTGGTGACCCAACACTGTACCAAAATTGCTTATATTACCAACACTGAAATGTATAAATATAACCATGAACTAGGCCAAACAATTTGCTGAATGATTAAAAATTATTTATGTTTTGCACTCAAAAAAAATATTTAGGCTTAAATGTCAGATTTACGCATTCCATTTGGACTAAACAGTTTTAACTGTTTTAAAGTGGATTTATTAATGATAAATAATGTTGGTTATTGTGTATTTAAAACACATTCAGTTTATTAGTATATTACAAAAAATCTCACCTGTTTCATTGATGCATAATTATTATTTTACATGAAATAGATACATTTTAAATTGAGGCCTAAATATTTTTTGAGCACTGTGGAATTTGACTCAAATGACAGACTGAAATAAAGAAATAAAGTCATGTGCGAAATTTGCTTCTTTTTATCATCATCCATCAACACTGAAGATCAAAGGAAAGAAACTGCATATAAACACACACTCCATTAAACACAGACATACCACTCTTAACAGGCAAGTCAACCAGCAAGCGAAAGAGTGTGATCATCTACCAGATAAACCTTCCTCTAGTATATGGTACATAATATGCACTCTTGTGTGTATACAGTGATGTCTGCTCTCTCTCTCTCTCTCTCTCACAAACACACACACACACACACACACACACACACACACACACGTATGAATTCCTCTATAGAAGAGGAGTCTCAGAACAAGATATTCAGTTCTCATGCCAAACACAACAGATGTTTTGCGTGGTATGTGTGAAACGTCTGGGATTACCATAATTTACAGTACTGCTTGTTTTTCCTACATCTGAAACTATCTCTCATCACTAGATTAATATACTTATCAAACTTCAGTGTAAAGTAGCATGATTTAGCATGAATTTAAACCTATAAATATACATCATTTAAACTAAAGTATAGGGACATAAAATTACATGAACTTAATCAGCATGATATTTTTTTCTGCCAATACCATTCAAAAGTTTGCAGTTAGTAAGATTTTTTAATTAATACTTTTATTCAGTAAGCATCAAATTAATCAAAGTAAAAACCTTTGCATTGTTACAAAAAATCTATTTTAAATAAATGCTATTCTTTTGAACTTTGTATTCAAAGAATCCTAAAATAACAGTTTCCACAAAACTATTAAGCAGCACTACTGTTTTTAACAATAATAATAATAAATGTTTCTTGAGCAGCAAATCAACATTTTACACTGTAAAAAAATTGTTGTTTCAACTTAAAATAATTTGTTACCCCTCTAACTTAAAATTTTTAGTTTAGTCAACTAAAATATTCCTTAAATTAACATTGAGTGAATTAAAATTTCAAGTTACCTACACTAATAATTTTAAGTCAGCAGGGTAACATATTAATTTAAGTTGAAACAACTTTTTTTTTTACAGTGTAGAAAGATTTCAGCATATTATGTGACACTCGAGACGTTGCCATGATAGAATTACTGAATATTGTGAATGCTTTTGCCCAGAAACAGAATAAGATGTTAAATAGTTTGATTAAGATTGAGGTTTTAAAATAAACAGATGAATTAAAAGAAAAACCATGTCTCATCATTTTTTCTTTGCCCGTTTTTTTTCCCCCACTTTGATTGAGTTGTTTGATGTTTTTCATCACCAGCACTTCTCTGTGATTATAAAAATGTCTCTGAAGGAAAGTGTGTGTGCAAACATCTGCTGAAGAGACAGACTTCTGTGGCACGGTAATTAAAACTGATTTCTGGGTGTTTCGTGAAGGGAGAAATGTCAGACACACATGCAGATATTTGATAATGATGCATGAATGATTCGTTCATTGAGCAGTTCACACAACTCCAGTCCATCAATTAACATCTTGTGAAGAGATGATCTAAGTGTGAGTAAATTTTCAGCACATTTTAATTTTTGGGGTGAACTATTCCTTTGATATCATCCTCCCTGAATCATTCATTGGATTTGCTTTATAATCATCCAAAAGCCCTTTAAAAATGAAACTATAGCTATAAAAATCAAAACAACTTAATTCTGTGGCATCCATCAATGCCATATAGAGAGGTCTTGTACGCTACTCTATATCTGTTCTACACCATTTAATTCTGTAAGGATGAGTTGAAAGGTTGTGAGGAGGAACAGACCATTAGCTGTTCTCCTTGCTACACTGAGTCTGGAATCTTGGGAATTCTACAGGCCTTGAGTTCATATCAAGCAGAGAATTCTCCATTCTGGAACTGAACTTGGCTGAAGGGTCATGGGTTCTGGAGTTTTCTCTGTTAATCATGGCCTCAAGACCGCTCTTTATTCATAGTACAGTATGTAGACAAACATTAGAGGTTCCTGGGATATAGGGGGACTAGAGGGTCTTAAGCTGGCGGATCAGGCACCTGTGGGTTTGTCTGCGGGAGACGCTTCATACCAGTGAATCTGAAATGACCCTCCCCCTGCGTCTGACCTGCACACGGCCTGTTTGATCCGTCTCCAGTTCCCACAGTCAATAGAAGACCTGCTCGGCCTCTATAAGGAAGATTATGAACAATGATTAACTGCATGTCACTTAAATCAGAAATGGAAAAAATAGTAAAATTGCGAAATATTATTACAATTTAAAATAAGTTTTCTATTTTAATATATTTTAAAATGTAGTTTATTCTGGTGATGCAAAGCTGAATTTTCAGCATCATTACTCAAGTCTTCACTTTTGATCAATTTAATGCATCATTACTGAATAAAAGTATTCTTTACAAAAATATAAATATTATGTTCTGTATTGCTATAATATTATAGATTTTTTCCCACAGGTTCATATAAGTATTTTTGTGGCTACACGCATGACCCGACATGAGCAACTCTCATTTCACTTGTTCTTGCAATGCTGTTTTTATGATTATTCCTCCAACCATTTCCAGAAGGGGAACTCCACATAGGAGAGGTAAACCAATCCAACAAGGGAAGCCTTTCTTTTAAGGATCACTAAATCTTGAACGTAATTCTATTCCCACAAACTCTCTGTCCCGTATCACTGCCGAGCGTCCCTGCGGTAAGGATGTGATTGTAAATAATTATGTGCATTACATGCCGTTACACTCGGTTGTTATTTCTATACAGCGCCGAGAATTGTAAACCGGCTGTTTGTCGTAAATTCACCAAGAAGCGAGATAAAAAAGTTACAGATGGAACTTCATGATCTCGAGACGAGGGAGTGCTTCATAAATCATACATCACAAAATGTATGGAAATAGAATGTGTATTGTTGTAAATGGTAGCAGAGAGACTCTTTAACGAGGAGGGGATGGAGATGATAGCTTGCACTGGTGAGCATGTTGGATCGATTACTATGAAGATAGAATGACACCATAACCAACATGCAGTAGATGCCTCTGTTCGTCAGCATCTTTAAATCAGGCCAAGGTAACCAACATAAACATCAATGGTCTCTCTCTCACTAAACCTGTCAAGCACATATCTGGGTCATATTTCACCCTAGAATCAACAGAAAGAAAAAAAAAGACATTATATCTCGAAATATGAATTTATTATTGCATACGAAGCTGAATAAACCAAGATTTAAAAAAAAAAAATACATATGTGTGAATTCAGGTTAAGGGGTCATGAACTGAGAGATCAAAATGTACTGTTTTGACATATAAGAGGTCATCGTGCTATAAAAACATCCTGTAAGTTTCAGAACTCAAAACTTTCTTGTTAGTCTAAAATCAGTTTATATTGAAGCCAGTTTGCCAAAATGACAGGGTGTGTAATGTGCGACTCTATGATGTAATAGTGTCGATAAGCACCGCCTCCGCAGAAGATAAACGCCCGCTTCTACATAACTGCCTGTTTAGCCCCACCCACCAATTTGCGCATGTAGTGTTTACGAGAGGCGAACACAGGTATACGCAGAAACAAAACGATAAAGATGCTCCAAAAATAACAAGATGCTGTGCAGTGCCAAGTTGTGGAAAAACAGTCTTTGCATTGTTTTCTTTCTGATCCCAACGTCAGGAAAGAGTGGATGAACTTTAGTTTTAATGAAGTGCCAGACTGTGTCAGTAAGAACTTGGTCCTTTGTTCACTTCATTTTACCACAGATTCGTTTACAAACACGGCACAATTTGACGTGGGATTTTCAGAAAGATTGAAGCTAAAAGACGATGCTGTGCCGACTATATTGGATCGCAATGTAATGTCGCAACACACAAGTGTGAGTAACTGTTTTCATTACGTGGTCACTATTGTTTTGTCTGTTATTACAGATCATTTGATATGTACTGAGTACCAGTGAAGGATGTAGGCTGTCAAACATGCACAACTATTAGCCAATCACACCAGTGGGCCATGGCTGTTCAAACAGAGCGTTCCGATGAGGGGGTTAAAACAGGACAGAAAATAGACTATTACTTATAAATGATGATGTTTTTAATGTAAAAATCTTGATAACATTATAAGTGGACCTCAGAGAAGAATACAAAATAAAAAATAAAGGCAGCTCATGACCCCTGGCAAAATGGCAAAATGTTTCTCAATTTACCTGAATTCACATACATATAGTGTAAAAATGTGGTTATTTGCCATGAAAATACTGCCACAGTGATTGATAATGAAAATGTTCATGGTAAGCTGACAAAGAAGTTGCATTGACTTTACAGTTTGTATTTGAAGATTTCATTATATTAAAAAAACTGTAAAAGTACAGGCGGCAAAATGTCTTTGATACAGATTTGATGTTTACTGGTCCATGATAACATTCTTCCTCTGAAAGAGGATGTTTGTAGCGTGAGGGCGGAAGGGTGTGACTACAGCTGTCCTTGATCCTCTTTGTGAGTAACCCTCCATTTTCATACTTTGCCAAGCACCTGTCGGCAGGTATGAAATGAGAGCGGCATTTTACCTGTTGCTGCAAGACTCCCAAACAGGCTGTTTACCTCCCATTACCACCCTGCCTCAACCTTTTCCTCTCCCTCACAACTGCAGTTTTTTCCTCTGTAGCAAGCATCAAGACTGCTTGCACACAAAATATTTACCAGAACACCCAGATACTTTTGAATAGTTGTCAATGGAGAAATATGTAGATGTAGTTCCGGCATCTACCAGCAGGGGCTAAATGCTAAAGTTAACCAAACCAGTGAAGCCACACAGCAATTAGCCACAGCTAATTATGACTTTGTCTGTGACCCCTTCAACCACCCCTCTGGCTCCCTCTATAATCTGTTCAATTAAAACCAACAGACTGCTGGAGGAATCCCACAGTCATGGGACATTTCTGTTTCAACAGATACATTTCTGTGAGTAATTAAAGAAACATTTTTAAGATAAGAAGCATGGTTGAATAGACTCACCAACACCACTTACACAAGTAAATATCCCATATACCCAGTTTGTTTGCCCTGGTTGGGCAAACAAATTATACACCATCTGGCCTTTATGAGTTTCTGAAGGAGATTCAGGCGTATTAAATTATATGTATAGTTTAATTCAATAATGTATAATTTAAAATAAATTATATATATAGTAAATCTTTTTGTACCACCCATGAACCCTCATTCACCACCACTAACACACATATGTATAGTAATATCTATGGTGTCAAAATCTGTAGGGCTCATGTTACAGGCCACAGAGAATTCCTACTTCATTCTGGCTCTTGGGACAAGTGGGAATGTAGTTATGTCAACAGACTTGTCTTTAACTGACATCTGAAAACACACACACGGCACAAAAAGAGTCATTTGGGAATACCAGAAAAAAGGAAACTACTTTATGACCATGCTAATATCAAGGAGGTCTATAACACCTGGAAAAAGCTGTCTGTTAGCATTCTCATTCATCTCAAAGGCAGTTGCTCAGCTGACACAGGACATTCAAGATTGCTTAGATCTGAGCTGTAATGTCACAGGCAGCAGACAGAAAAAAAAAAAAAAATCCAGTTGGAAAAACTCCATTTCACACTTTTAAAGAATTCAAATTTAGAATCTTTAAGGCTTTTTGAAATGTTTATATACGGTAATAATTCTTTCAAAAACTGCTCACCAAAACTGCTTTTCAAAAAACGCTCACCAAGGTTGCACTTATTTGATCAGAAAAATCAGTAATATTGTGAAATATTATCACTATTTAAAATAACGTTTTTTAACAATTGTGAAAACATTTTTTACCGCCATTTTTTTTTGTGGAAGCTGTGATACACTACCATTCAAAAGTTTGGGGTACGTTGTTTTTTTTAATTCAGTAGTGACAACGGAATTGATCAAATGTGACTATAAATAGTCAGAATACCATTTAAAAAAAGAAAAAGTGCTCTTTGCAGTCATATGGTACTAAATCAGGTTCTCCAAGTAGTTCTTATTTACAGGTTAAAGATAATCAAGAGCAAATGCTTTGAAGCAATATTACATTCATAATCTAATTCTCAAATCCCAATATGTATACGTTCATGTTGCTTTAAATAAGCATGACAACAACTAGGCTTGTTCTTGAATGCTTGTAACAATTTTAGATAATGACGTCTGAACTGGAGGCAGTTTATTAGTCAGCCAGTGGTATGTTAATCTTTGTATCTGCAGAGAGCACATTGATATCTCCAGCTTTGTAGATGTAGTGAGAAGTGATGTGCTGGAGATACATTCCACTGCTGATATGAGACGTGTTTTGAGGTTTCTTTAACACAACAGTCGAGGTCTGGTCGGGATAGCTGGTCTCAGATCAGTGCATGATGAAGTGTTGAGAGTGAGATGCTTAGCATATCAAGCCACACTCATGTCACGAACCGCTAGCAGACGAGAGAGCTGCTGACTTCAGAACAGGCTAATCTTCTCAACCTCCTGGCAACAAGTCTTATCACTAACACTAGACAGCAAATGTTAGATGGAGAGAATGAAAGAGGGAAAGACACAAAGAAGAGTCAGAGCAAGCAAACATGCCACAGGGGTTTGTATTTTCCAGGCGTTTGCTCACAGATCTACAGAGATTAATGATAAAGTCAAGGATCTCAGGTTTTACTTTTCGGCTGTTCTCACTTGGGGAATGTCTTTGAGCCAAAATGAGGAACCTCCAACATAACAAGAAAAGTGTTGTGAGTAGAGCTTTCAAAAACATTTCCATTTTTCCTTTTTGCTCCCCACATTAATCCCACATTATTACAGAAAGCCTTTGTTCTTGCAGAAAACACGTCCATCACCCCTAACGCTTCAAGATAATCTCCTTAATGATAATGTGCTATAATATCTTGTAACAATAATGAAAACATAAGATATGAAAGGCTTTTTGTGTGTTTTATTAAACATGTAGCTACCAGATTCATTGTTATTAAAGATGCTACAACATTAAAATTCTGATATTAGAGTATTATTTTCTTCGTATGCCCTTTAACAAATAAATATGTTTTTAACACTATTTCTACATGAAAAATAAATTATATACAATTTTGTCTAAATAAAAAAAAAACACTATAAACTTAAATCAATTGCTTTAAATTCAATGAAAGGTAAATTTAGGAATCACAACATTATTTTATTTATTTTATATTATAATATATTTTATAAAATATAATAATTAGATAAATTAAGATGCATTTGCTAAAGATTATAAGTCTTTAATATTTAGTCCTTTATGGCAACAAAAGCACTTTAAATGTAAAAATAGAGGAAATGAACAAGCATGATTAAATATCCAGTACTTCCAAAACTTCTTCCCAACTGCTTAGAAATCCACCACTACATTGCAACAAGCTAAAACATAGGCCTACTCAAAACCAGTGGTATACTAATTACATGTAATCTGCATTACATAATAAGATTCCAAAACTAAGTACTTGGAATTCGATTATATTGCATTTAAAAATATCTGTAATTACACTACAGTTACTTTTTTATGGATTAATTTGGGTCAGAGTTAGAGGCAAGAGTAGTTGCAAGTAATATGGGAAATTTGTGAAATGTCTCCACATCGTTATTTGTTACTTATTTTAGTTTCCGGATCATTGAAAGCTGCAGCTGTTGTAACCTCCGAAAGAAAAACCAGGGTCCTGCTGACAGCACCGCACTAATGAGCCGCTGTGTGCGTGTCTAAATGCCTGTTACTCTGCATGTTTGTGCATACAAATGTTTATTTTTGCGCCTCACACACACACACACACACACACACACACAGAGCCAAAGAAACACACAAGGGGTCAGAGGTCAGCTGGCTAATGTATCTTCCATGTGGCATCGGAACAGGAATTGAAATATTCCAGGCTATGGCTGTGTGGAATTCTCAATGAAAGAGGGGCAACATTGCCGGGATGCTTCCCAAGTTGCTATGCTCTGACTTGTTTGGGCATCTGTTGTGCTCTGATTATGCAAAAAAGACATGCAGATAAACATCAGTGCAGATAGAGAAAGGCTAAAAGCGGCGTATCAGAAGAGCAAAGGCAAAATCTGCTCTGTCCAAGACCACCACTGAGGGAATCCATGGCAGGAGGTCCACATACCCACAAGGCAACTTCTCCCCGTCTAGAAATAGACACTATTAAATGTAAATAGACAGAGCAGCAAACTGTCGACGCAAGTATTTCAATTAACAACCAAAGCGTAAACATGCTAAAGCTAACTGTTTTAACCACAGTCACAGCTTGTTTGAATATTGAAAAGTCAACCGTGGGTGTAATGCAAGGATATTTACGAGCCATTAAGCAGACTATATATAGTCTAAATGTCCTGTACGTGTTTTAGGGTTAGTTCTTGTGAAGGGGTTGCCAACTTTCTATACATCACATATGCATTTGAGATTGACGCCTGCAGCTAGAAAAACAATCACTCCTTGACTGAATGAAGTGCTGAAATGCATACTACTTCATTGCATCAGTTAAAAAAAAAAAAAATTATTTAATGTCATACTGAAGGGCTAATTTAACTTCTGTCCTCTACACTAGAGAATTGGGACTGTAAATAGTGGAAGATGAACAGATAGCCGTGTTGTTATTTTTAAATAAAAACTGTCGATAGTTTTCGGTAATTGAAATAAAACAGAAACAAAATAAAATGTAAATATTAGCTGAAAACTTAAATAACTGAAATAAGCTGAAGTACTAAAATGACTAGAACTTAAAAATTAATTAAAGCTATTTAGAAGTATATTTAAAACACCTAATAAAATGACAAAAGCACATAAAATAACTAATTTATTTAAAATTTAAAAAAAAAATTAATGCAAACTGGAAATGTAAAAATAATATATACTTTTAATATAACGTAAATGCTATGATTTTAAATAAATTACTATATCTTTCTATATATGTAAAACCTCTTACTATATGGGAAAAATTAATGAGTGCTCCTTTATAAATGGGCTGATTCTATATTCTACATTTTTTTAAATAAAGATTCCAAAAAAAGGTTTTTGTATCGATGCAATAAAAGAAGAACCATTTTGTGTTACTCAAAGAACCCTTTTTTTTTTTTTTTTTTTTTCCAAAAGTGTGAAGAATATTTTAATAATTTAAAGAACTTTTCTATTATAAAGGAACTTTTGTGCATGGATGTCAAAGTTTCTTCAAGGAACCATAAACGCCAATAAAGAATCTTTAATTTTTAAGAGTGTAAGAGATGCTTGGCAGCCCTATCGGGGTGCATTTAAAGTAAGTGTTTGTGTCAGTGTGCATTTGTAGTCACCCAGCTGCCTGATAGCATGCAGGGATGCGAATGTGTGATGATTAGGGACTGGATCTTATCTTATGCACAGGGGCACGATTCTGCTTTTGTTCTGCGCCAAACCCCCTTCTTGCCCACCTGGGCTGGGCTGGAACTCCTGCAGCTTGGACGACCGCCATGTGTTAGACTTCACTGGTTAGGAACCGCTGCGGCATCTCTGGTTTAAACTGAGGAAGTGAGGGAGGAAAAAATACTCTCTTTCATATCTCAAAGCACCAAGACAGAATTACGCACCAAGCCAGCACACACACTAAAGCCACATCTCCACATGATCAAACAGATGACTGATTGCACAGGCCTCAGGGGAATGAGAGAAAGGGGGGGATAAAGAATGAAATGGGTGGTGGTTTTGCAAAGAAGCTTTGCACCTCAATGACATCAAATCTGTGCATAAGAGTGTGTGACAAAGAAGGCAGCGAGATGGAAAGGTTGTGATTAGAGAGCTGTTTGTGGTTTTGGGTGCATGGGTGTATTAGATTGGAAGCTGCGTCCATTATATGGAAAGCAATGTGAAGGGAAAAGTCAGAAAGAGAGTGGAAAAAAGAACGAGACACAGAATATGTCCATAAATGTGTGTAGAAACTAAACAGGTCCTGTGGGGGGTGCTGTAACCATATCTTGGGAATATGATGTAAAACTTATCTTCTTCTTATATGTGAGCTAAATATAACTGTTTCTTCCTAATACAAAAAATGGTTAAAGGTGAAGTATGTAATTTGGCGCCACTATTGTTACCAAAGGAAACTGCAAAAATAATGATTGCTTTTAAAACAGGTTACCCAAACACTCTGTCTCCCATTGGTTGGGCAAACAGATAGCCCCCCCCCCCACCCCCCACATTCATGCTATTGGTTGAGTTGCATTTTTAGGTGTGTCTTGGTGTTCAAACCAAAAGAGCAATGTTTTAAAAGTGCCAAAAACACTTGTTGGGGTTTTTAAATTTGTTTTGGCATATTAAATTGGGCTAAAAAACATATTTTATCCCCTTTAACTTTTCAGATTTGTTTTGCCTAAATGCTGAAATAACAGACTGTATTAAATAACTGATGTATGAATGAATAATATTATAATAAATATTATATAATATTTATAATTATAAATAAATGAATTAATAAACCGAAATAACTCAATTACACAGTCTTGTCATCTCTCATTACTAGCAAAACCACTGGTGATCGTTATGAAATATGAACTGTACTGACCGTTACCTTTAGTTCTGAAATTCAGCTGTTATTTCCTCAAATAAACTCTTGAGATGTGAAACACTAAGTTTGTGCAGCTTGTCTGGCAATTAGACACTGGATTTTATCATCACAGCAAACCACAAGTGGTGAAACTCAGCAACATGGTCTGGCGCTCCTCAGGGTTATGTCTGCGGTCCAACTCTGTTCTCACTCGTCACTTCTTTACTGCAACAAACACATTACTAAATGAATGACTGATCGACACACCAGTAACAAACAGTTATGAGGCTGTGGCCAAAAATGATATCACAGAGGGATTAACAAGAATTCAGTTTCAGAGTTAATGAGTTCACACGGCAGGCCATACGCAAAAAGATTTCGTGTTTAGTGGGCTACACATTTAATTTACCTTACCTAGCACAAAAAACACTCTAATCCATCTAATTTCTATGCATTTCTGAATCCAAGCATATAAGTTAACTCTTCAACTTGACCTCATGAACATAACAGAATCCAAATCACTCAGGTCATAAACACTTCAATGCATTGGCTGCAGCATCGAAGTACAAAGTGCCAGTTTCATGGCACTCTCACCAACACATTAAACACCATTAATGTCTGACTAAACTTGTACTCATATTTGACCTCACATGCATTAAATCCATTTAATATATCATTATAGTAAATATTATTTATAGCTGGTATTTTTTAATGCTATCTAGGGTCACATGTCATATATTAACAGATTTATTTTGTTGGACTGTGCTTTTTCACTGTGCTATCTCTACTGTATTGCATTTCAGAATCATAGCAGCTGGCAGAGTCAAGTTATAATTTCAATATACCTAAACTTTTTTCTCAGATGGCACTGTGCCATCACTTTTTAACACCTACTATGCCCATATTATATGTGTATATGAGGTAAAGGGAGAAAAGATTTAAAGCATTACAAAGTTAATACAGGAAACCTTCTGCTTACTTTGCATCTGTCAAACTGTGTTTATATATAGGTGTGTGTGTTTGGTTAACACATTTATGTTTAATCTAATGTTGCGAGCAGGTTTCTCAACTTGCTGGCTTTGATTGTGCCCTTTTGCACCTTACCCTGAGTGCTCCCCAGAGGGTTAATGCTTGGAGGTTACAAGTTCCCTCCTCTTTTCTCTCTCTCTCTCCCTCCCTCCCTCCCTCTCAGACTCTCGCTCCGCTCTCTAGCTCCGCTCAACTGAGTAACCCAAAGACAGACTCTTACAAGCACCACACAGGTTTATCATCACCAGAGAGAGCACAGAATCAACAAGGGACGGACTTTCAAGCACCATCAAGAAAGGAGATCTTGCAAACTCAGTCAATGAGCTCTACCATGAATGGAAAACTTCAAGTTTGAAGATGAAACTTGGATTAAGTGGATTAAAGTGATCTGCATAACTGGTAATCTCTCATCTGACACGCTCTCATTGACGTGAACATCCAGGAGAGGAGCATTTCCAAAGCTTTTTCTTTTTAACCCTACATTTATTGTAAAGTGATTTGGAGACTAAGTACCTGATCATGGCTGAGGAGAGACTTATTCACCTGTTGAATTCAACTTGGATGGTTTTTCTCATGCAAGGTTAGTTAACATTGACAGATGGAAAGAGTATAAAAGACATTCTAAATGAAGCATTTCAAGATGCTATTTAAAATATTTTAATTTTAAAAAATCATGAAAGCGCATGATCATACGCCAGATACATTTGAATCATAAAATGTTTTTTATATTGTGACGCCACAGTAAAAAAGCTTTTGGAGTCATACAATGTGCTTTTTATCCTCTAAAACAAACTGGTGCTTTAAAGCAGTGGTTCTTAATCCTGGTCCTGGTCTCCCTTATCTGACACACCCAATTCAGGTCTTGGAGCCTCTACTAATAAGCTGATGATATAAATCGGGTGAGTTAAATAAGCGAGATATCCAAAATATGCAGTTTTTCAGAACCGGGACTGGGAACCACTGTTGTGAAGAAACCAAATATGCTTATCTGAACAATCTACAATGCAACTGCATTAACTTCATTAATTAAAAATCACCATACAGCAACTCAAAAAACTATACAGCCAAAAATGTAAGAAAAGTGTTCTTTGCTGAACTTGAAGAACCTTCATTATCATATTAGTACAGCCTAGATCTGCATTTATCACAGATCCAACCAGGCAAATCAATCATTATATATCAGAAACATACCTACGATTATGTTTTAAGGCACATTTGAATGAATGAATCTTATGTCTTATGGTATTAATGTAAAATAATCACAAATATGAATTATGAGAATCTTAAGTATAAGCTAGCTTAAGAATGGCTTATTGTTAATGTGTGAAAGTATGAGAGCTGCCAAGCAAAACACCTTCATTATCGAGACCAACATGTCTGAGCATTTTCTAGTGTATCAAAGTTTTATTGCATTTTTTTTTTGTCTGGATTTCATAAGAGTAATTAAGATCTAAAGGATGACAAACAGCTCACAGGGAAAGGTTCAGTTAAAGTTTTAGAGGTAATTCCAGCTATAATTAACCTTAATAAAACCAATGACAAAACTAAACTTGTCCTTAAATTGTTAAAAGAAACACATGCAACTACACCCTTTCAAAATCCTTAAGCTGATGTTGGTGGGACATTTGTGCATGTGTAAAACATACAGTGGGCTAAAAAATGCTTCTGATTTGCATGCAAATGATATAATCAAAATATAAATTGAAATTTTTGAATTCACACTTTTGAAGCCCATATTCTTAAAAAAAAAAAGTTTTTGCAGCACCTTCTTGTCAACTACTGTATTTTCGCTATATGTATGGTCTACAAAGCTGTTTTGACTTGAAAAAAGTTCTTGATGTTACATTTATAGGTTCTTCAGATCAGCGTGTCAGTTTCTGGCTTCTTTAAAGCACCACTCAGATGGTTTTCTAAAGAAATAAAGAATAAATGTCAGTTCAGGAACTTTAAAAGGTTCTCCGATGGCCTAAGGTTATAACTTTCATTTTTTAAGAGTGCACAAGCAACAGAAATTTGGCTTGTTCTCCAGGAAAATCACTGTAAGTTAGTCAGGTGAAGTTGAAAGAGCTATGAATATAAATAGCAAAGAGTTTGGCTCGACACTGTGATCTTACTCTCACCTTTACCCATCCACCTCTCTTTTCACCTGTCAGTCTCCTCTGCGGGCCCAGGACCCCCGTTTTTGTTTCAGGCTCTTTTAAAGTTAGCAGGGGTGTAGAGGAGGCCATTGTTTCCTGTGAAAGCAGATCACAGCCGTGGAACTAATGCCACCGTTAAAATAATGATTAGAGTAACAGGCCAGCGCCATTAACGACCCCTTCTGTTCGTATGCCATTTAGTGGCAGTTTTTCTTTTACGCTTCTCTTCCTTTCAGTCAGGGATGGTTAGGGTGATGAAGAACGCAATAGGCTTCTGTTCTCACTATCAGGCCGCCTACAGAACAAGAGAGAGGGAAAGACTGGTGCAATTACACCCGCCCCCCCCAATGACTCATGGCAGTTACCCATGACCTCAGAGGTCAGTGTGTGCATTTATGTGCCTGTACTTTCTCTTTTCTTACAAAAAATGGGCTTCTTTCACCAAACAGTGGAATTAAATCTGTGAAAATGATTAATATCATGCCCATGCGCTTGAGTAATCTGCCAAAACAGATGCTAAACGCAACGCTGTATTGTAGTTGGCTGTTACACTTTGTCTACTTTGATTTAAAGTGGAAAATTATTTAACACAAGGTGATTTTACAAGAAGTTACACCTCAACAATGATTAAAAAAAAAAAAAAGCATGAAGGCTTTCCAGTATTACAAGGAATCGCCACCATAATTTTTCCAGCTGTTTGGCATTGTCTGTTCCTCTCATTCCACCGTTTTAAAAAATATGTCTGCTTTGAGATGCATGAGTAATATTCATAAGCAGACGACATGAGAGAAAGGCTGTCAGCCATTTATAGATAAACAGAGGCCCAGTGCTTGTCAGAGAGACTTTGACTGATGCACAACATTTCAAAATCATCAATCAGCTATAGGAGCATAAGATCACACCAGTTACTATCTCGTTAACTGATCTGGTATGTGGTTAGCAACAGGTTGGATTACTGCATATGGTTGACTAATGTTGGTGAATTTTTGAAAAAAACAAACAAACAAACAAAAAAAAACTTTTCCACATTTTGATATAACATATCCCATATACATGATGTGTAAAATATACAATACTATTTAAAAGTTTGAAGTAAGATTTTAATTTAGATACATTTATAAATTACAAATGTTTAAATTCTTAATTTATAAAAGAAAGAAATTAATACGTTTATATAGCAGGGATGCTTTAAATTGATCAAAAGTGACAGTAAAGATATTTATAATGATACAAATGACTTCTATTTCAAATAAAGGACTTCTATTTCAATTTTTTTCAAGCTTGTTTATAAAAAATCCTGACAAAATTATATCATGGTTTCCACAGAAATATTAAGCAATGCAACTGTGGTTGACATCGATGATAATAAAAAAAGTTTCTTGAGCAGCAAATCAGCATATTACAATGATTTCTGATGGATCATGTGACACTGAAGACTGAGTAATGATGCTGAAAATTCAGCTTTGCATCACAGGAATAAATTACATTTTAAAATATATTAAAATAGAAAAGAGTTATTTTAAATTGAAATATTATTTCATAATATCACTGTTTTACTGTATTTTTGATCAAATAACTGCAGCCTTTGCAAGCATAAGAGACTTTCATACATGTCAAAGTGATATTAGACCAAATTATTAAATATCACTGAAATATTGCAGTTTTTTATTAGGGTGGAATTTGGCATGACACTTACTGAAGTTAAAGTTAGTGTAACACAATTTCAGAAAGTTAACTGCCATAATTTGCCTTAACACTCAATTAGTAACCAAATACTTGTTGTTTTTGATTAGGCTAGCAAGATATTGCATTAGATCCAAATACCTAACAGAACAAAATAAAGGGATAAGTTACTCAGGAGTTCTGCTGGTTAGTCACTATCAGTAATGTTGAGTTAACCCTTGGGGTAACCGTTAGTTTGAGGGAGAAACTTTCTCATAATCTCTTATCTAAATGAAAACAACTGCTAGATTAAGCAGGTTTAACGTTCATGAAAAGACAACAACGCTGCAGAATTGTAAGGAAGTTGAGTGATGAGAAGAATTCTGGGAAAAAAAGCACACATACACCCACCATTTCTTACACAGATGGAGATATAACTGCTCTGTACACAAATCACATTCACATTCACCTGCACGTATCAACAGACAAACATATTCTCCTACTCTTTTCATAAACATATGCACATGAACATAAGCACACCTTTGTTGCCCCTAGCGCTTATATGCATGCACACACATGCTGACTTGACTCTCTATATGAAACTTTACCTTTCTGTAACTGTACTTCATCAGACAAAAAGATTGTGACAGAGGGAGAGGGAGAGGAAGCGAGGAATCTGAGCTCTATCCAAAGTAAATGAGGTGTAAATGGGAGTTTTTTCATCAGGGAGCAGTTATCAAAGCAGAGGCCGGTGGGAGAGAGTCGGACGAGCGGCACAAAGGCAGTTAAACACAGAAAAGGGGCCATTTCATGCATGTGGCAATACTGTGATGATGGTATCAGATGGTGATACTATGGTGCTTTGATATATGCAGTGGTTCTGAATCATTACCATATTCATATACCATGATATATACAGCATGATCCAAAAGTCTAAAAATCTTCTTTTTTTTTTAAACATGAAAATAAATGAAGGTTGAGGATTTTGAAAATGTAAAATAAAGTTATGATGTAAAATGAAGAAATGTTTTAACATTCTGATCCATTTCCAGGTTGAGTGCACATTGTCATTAAAACAAAATACTATACATGTGACTAAAATACATTAGAAATGTGAAATTATTAGTATTAATGAATAATTAACTAGTATTAATTCTAATAGTAGAATTAGTAAATATAATTTTATTCTAAAAAATGTATTAAATTAAAAATAATGGAAAACAGAAGCATTTTCACTTAAGTGATTTATATAACTTTTCATTTTGATTAAGTTGAAGTACTAGCCTAAATAAATAAAACACTATTAAAACTTGAAAAAATAAATAAAAACCCCCCCCCCCCCCCCCCCAAAATTAAAATTACTAAAACTTCAACTATAATTAAAATGAAAACAGAAAATTTAAAAATAAGGTTTAGAAGTGATGAAATTTAATATGAAAACTGAAAAAATAAATCAAAAATCGAATTCAAAATATTAACCAAAAAAAAGTATATGACTGATATTAAAATAACACAGGTCTGACGCGACTGAAAATGAGGCCATGTGTACAGTCTGTTCAATATTTTGAACTTTCAACTAGACTTTTTGTGTCCTTTGGAATAACATGTTTTTAATGTTTTTGAATAAGTGGTGTCTCTCACAGTCTCATTTTCATTCACATTACATTAAATAGGCAATGGCAAATAGCAGGAGGAATACTGTAGTGGTAGAGAGGAACTGGGATGTTTTATTTTCGGCCACTCTTCAGTAATGACGCATAGGGGTGAGAGAGAAGCTGTCCAAATTGAAATAACAAATAAAAACAAATACATAAAACCGACGGAGGTACTTTTGCTAGCCTCACTTCTTCTATAAATCAATGTCTCCAGTGTGTGTGTGCCTGGGGGTGTTGAATGGTTGGAATATTAGGACAGGTAGTTTACTTTGGCTCACACTAAAGGGAATTGCCTGTAAGCAAAGAGACCACACACATTCTACCACAGCGCCCTCTGCTGCTCAATATCATGCACTGCCGCTTTGACCGGGACGCACCAGCGCTTCTGTGCCATTTATATGGGAGATAGAAAGATAAGAGAAATTGAGAGAGAGAGAGAAATTGTAAAATAGATAGGATCCCGCCGTGAAATCCTCACAAAATTTACACCATGTCTACACTGAGAGCTAGTCATATAACCCAACCCAACCCAACACAACCACAGCGCTTCTATTAACCAATTAAAGGGGCGTCTCTCTCTCTCTCTCTCTCACTCACACACACACGCACGTATAATCGATAACTCACCGTGAAAAGTGATCCAAAGGCAGTCATTTTCATGAATGGGTGATTTTCTCGACATTAGCAACAGCGACGTTAGCGTTACAAGTTGGTTCAAGTTCAAATATAGCCTATGCTAATGCGCAGAAGCGCAAAACGAAAATTACTAACTAACAATACAATAACTTTCAGCGATTATAGGCTTTTAATACGTGTAAACGTCACGTTTACAAACAGGTTGAGCACTTTTAATTTTGAAATGGTAATAAAAGCAGCTTTCAACCCAAGTTTATGAAGCGCTGCTTCAGAGGTTTTGCAACAGGCAACCAATCATAAACTGAAGAGCGCCTGCCTCATTAAATATTCATGAGCCCTGAACTCTGAGAGAAGCGGTTGAAATGGTCAAACAAGCGGCAAACCCAAATAATATTTTAGAAACTTACAATGCAAGTTAAAATCTGACTACCCATAGTAAAGTATTAGAAATAAGGAAAACTAGGCTGAAAATGACCCTGGTTTCCAATTTCAAGTGTGAAAAGCCCATAAGCTATTTCTAAGTGTAAAGCCTATGTCCAAGTGATCCACATGCAGATAGTAACATAAAACAGGCCTGCACTGAATAAAAAAAAAAAAAAAAACATACAAGAGAACCTCAGCTTGATTAGAGGCTGCTGAACCATCAAAGCAACCGTAAACAGGCGGCTGAAAAGCACATGCTAACTCTATCTAGCATTATTTATTGTGATCATGAGCAACAAGTCTGCTTTCACATTGGCTCCGTATTGGGGGGAAAAAACTTTGAAAAGCAGAGCCTGGATCCCTCCCAAACAGCATGAGGAAATAATTCCCTTCTTTAGGGCAAACAACTAGACCCAGCCTGACATGCTCAATAAATGCTCTGTAATTATGCAATCAGAGAAATTTTAGGGCTACAGTTAACAAATGTGAATAAAAGCTTTTCTGTTTAGTGCTTCTCTGAGAGAAGTTTTTTTTTTATCAGATTATATTCCATTGAACTGATTAAAAAACTATAAATTAATACATGGTGATATATTTTACCTCAAATCAAAAGAACAGAGAGCAAAGATACATAACCCTACCACTCAAAAGTTTTTTTTTTTTTTTGCAGCATAATACTAGTAATATAATACTTTTAGATAATACTTAAATATTACTTTTAAATAATACTTTTATTCAGCAAGGATACATTAAATTGCTTAAAAGTGACATTTATAATGTTAAAAAAAACATTTCTATTTTGAATAAATGGTGTTCTATTGAGTTATTCATTAAAGAATACTTAAAAACCTTATCATGGTTCCTGCAAAAAATTGTGAGCGTAAGAGACCTATTTTGAAAACATTTTAAAAATGTTCTGTCCCCAAACTTTTGAATGTAGTGCATATTGAAATTATTTATTTTTTAAAAGCATATGTACTTTAAATTAAATTAAAAACCTCACACCTCTAATTTATCATTAAAGTATTTCCTGAGTTTTACAAGGAAATTTACTTAATTGTTATCAAAATAAACTGTCAAGATGCAATAATCTTAATTGTCCTAAAATAGGCTTCATTTTCTTTCGATTTCAGGGTGAAATGTGACTTAGAAATGTTATTCAGCCTGTTTGAATTTGGAATAATTATTTGACATTTGCCACAAGAGTAAATGAAGTCCCAAATAAAGTTGTTTCTCTCCTTCCCACCCTTCTCTTTGGAGCAAGTTTGATAGAAGAGCTCATGTTATATGCCCATGTATAGTGAAGCACTTCTCAGCATGCAACTTCCCAAAGTTCTCCCTCTGCTAATGAGGTTTACTACACCATATATCTATAATGTTCTTACTCAAGGACAGCTCTGTGGTGAGGCCAACGGCAAGGAGATTTACAGATCAAACAAAGATGCCCAGTGCCGTGTTGACAAATCTCACTCCTCATGAGCTTGAACCATGTTTGCTTTTCTGTTTAAAAAAAATGTCAAAAATTGTTGTTTTCATTGGCCAGTGCCACATATCCCTTCCCATTTCCTTGAAGATGGTGTCTGATTGAAGTGACATGCCAAACCTCTGGCCTCCCGCCCCTCACCACAAATCGCGGTCAGAGCAGGATTGGGATCTATATATGGCTCTAATAGACCTCATCACGTTTCATTACATGGAAAATTACAGAAATGCAAAATCCTTCAACCACTTCCAGTTCAGAAAAATCCTGTTTATGGACCGTTAAAAGACCATGAAGTGAAAATGCTCCTCTTGGAGGTTTTTTTTTTTTTTTTTTTTTTTTTTTTTTTATTGCTGGAGGTACCAAAGCTTTTTGAAGTGTCTGAGGCTTTTAAAGGTTTAATTTATTTGGAAATGTGGTGACAGAGTCATGAAAAGAGATCAGCACATTATAGCAAACTCAGACCTTCTGGAATGATTTCAATGAAACCCTTTGGATTTAATATATTGGCAACTCATACAAGCAAAAACAATCCACATAAACTGTTAATTGGGATTAGCTTAAAACTTATGACCTGCAACTACACTTTAAGGAAATATTTTTTATTAAAAACATTAACATATAGAAACTTTTTAGGATTTAACAGGATTTAAAACATCCTTTTTTAAATAAAAATACCTTTTCTTTTTCATTACAACTTCAATAATGAAAAGAAAACAAACTTAAAGATGTAGTTCACCCAAAAATGAAAATTTGCTGAAACTATAGTCACCGTCAGGCCATGCAAGATGTTGATGAGTTTGTTTCTTTATTGGAACAGATTTGGAGAAATGTAGCATTATATCACTTGCTCATCAATGGATCCCCTGCAGTGAATGGGTGCCTTCAGAATGAGAGTCCAAATAGCTGACAAAAACATCACAATAATACACACGATTCTAGTCCATCAATTAATGTCTTATGAAGTGAAAACCTGTGTGTTTGTAAGAAACAAATCCATCAAGGCATTTTTCAAACCATTGTTTTTCTAGGATAATATTGCATTTTCCAGTCAATAAGTCATTTTATCTGAATTAGGAGAGAAATATGTATAGGTGGATTTTGATGTGAGAGGACAACAGGATGGACTTTTTCACTGGAAGAAGCATTATTAACAGTTATGAACTCAAAAATGAAGTTTGAAGTTAAAAACGCCTTAATGATGGATTTGTTTCTACTGATGGAGTGAAGTCTATTATTATGGATTATTTTGATGTTATCGCATTCTGACGGCACCCATTCACTACAGAGGACCCATTGGTAAGGCAAGTGATAATGCTACATTTCTGCTCAGATGAAGTAACTCCTCTACATTTAAGGATGATCTGAGGGTGATTTTTGGGTGAATTATTTTAAGCAAGATTAGGTCAAAACCTAAATCACACTTTCATATAAACTAAGCTTACAGTACATGGAGGCAGATGCAATAATGGAATGTCCGCATTAACATACATACAGACTGATAATTTCCCTGTCTCTCCCCAGTTTTGTGTGTGAGGGGCAGTAAGCTGTGGGAAGTGCCCACCGCCCCACTTGTACCCCATGCCAACCTCAGCACGAGACTGTTTTGGGAGCCACAGTGCCAGACTCAGCTACGCCATCTACAGAACGAAGCAAGAATCACAGCCACCATACCACCCAAACTGGAGGGCCACTGGGTGTCAAGCAGGTAAGAGACCAAACACTTTTGACTCAATTTCTGTTTCAATCCAAAATCCTGGTCTTATTGTGAACGATTTGTCAGTGCATACTTATCAGTGTTGAGAAACCTACTGTGAAACTGAAGCCTGTGAAGCAACAAGCCAAGCGTCATTTAAAGCAGTTCAGTCTCATTGAATATCCTTCACTTGAAAATCCATCACATTATGGAATTAAAATGGTTTGCAACTGCCATATTAACTAACTTTTTGACTTTAAATATCGTTCTTTTCTTCTCAGATGTGAAGTGCGACCCGGCCCAGAATTCCTCACTCGATCATACACATTTTACCAAAGCCCCACACGTCTCTTCAGGGCCCTCCAGCACTATTACTCTGACAGCGAGTGCCACATCCCAACCTACTCTCTTGTAATCAGGGGTAAACTGCGGCTACACCAGGCCTCGTGGATCACCCGTGGAGCCACTGAAGCAGAGCACCACCTCCATAAAGTAGGAATGGTCATTCACAGACAGAAGGCCGTTCATTATCTCTCTACCCGCCTGCTCTCTTCCTGCCTGGGGCTCAAATCTGGAGGACACCTGGTGCCTCATCGCTTCTATGAACTCTTCAACGCCAAAGCAGAGAAAGACTGCCTGGGTGCTCTTGGGTTCTCCATGATGGAACTGGAGTTGCTGCGGGTGGAGACCCATCACCATCTGCACAGCAGGCCAGCTCAGGAGCTCTTCTTAGGGGATGTGCACACAGACTGGAACGAAAGGGTGCACCACAGACCGACTGGTTACCAGGAGCCTCTGCAGAATGCTATGGTGAGAGTAAAGACTACAGTTTTTTTTTTTTTGCTTAAAAACTGCTTAGGACTGCTAAGATAAAACGCTGACCATATTCAATGACTAGACTCTTAAAAATAAAGGTTCTAAAATGGGGATTTCGCAGCAATGCCATAAACCATGGGTGCCCAATCCAAGCATTCAGTTCCAACCCTGATCAAACACACCTGTCTGTAATTATCGAGTGCTGAAGATCTTAGTTGGTTCATTTGGGTTTGATCAGGGTTGGAGTTGAACTTTGTGGGAATGTAGATCTCCAGGAACAGGATTGGGGACCCCCGCCATTCTCAAAAACCATTCTGGGTTCCTCAAAGAACCTTTATCAACCATGCACTCTTAAAAATAAAGGTTCCAAAAGGAGGTTTTCACAATGATGCCATAGAACAACCATTTTTTGGTTTCCCAAAGAACCTTTTAGTGAACAGTTTAAATTTTTTTTTTAACCTATTTTAATAACCTAAAGAAGCTTTTTTCCCACTATAAAGAACCTTATGTGGAATTGAATGTTTCTGCAGATGATAAAAGGTTCCCCATGGAACCATAGAAGCCAATACAGAACCTTTGTTTTTAAGATTGTGGAACCTTTCCAATCCATAAGAGGTTCTTTATAGTGGAAAAAATTAGAGTAAAATGTTTTTTTTTTGTTTTTTTTGTGGAAACCATTTTTTCCAGGATTTTTAGATGAATAGAAAGTTCAAAAGATCAGCATTTATTTGAAATCTTTTCAACATCTTAAATGTTTTTTCTGTCACTTTTGATCAATTTAATGCTCCCTTGCTGAATAGAAGTATTAATTTCTTCCAAAAAATTAAATAAAAAATAAATAGAACTGACGCCAACCCTAAAATTAACAAAATCCTTGTTTTTACTCTCAGCACCACATCCACCCATGCCCAGTGTGTGCCCTGGTATATCGAGCCTCTGAACAGCATCCACCCAACCTTCCTCCATCCCCTTCCATCCCTCTGGATCTGAATGGAAACTGGGTGAGTCAACGCTGCGAGTCCCATCCAGCCGTCCTCTTCCTCACTCGCCTTTTTGTTTTCAACGAGAAGCAACGCACTTGGGAGGGGACCTACCAACATTACTCCGACCCGATGTGCCGCCAGCCCAGCTTTACACTACTGGCATCAGGTCATTATGTTAAAGTGGGACAGTCCGCTAAAGTACGTGGGGCCACTGAGCTCGTCTTTAAGGTGACACGAGCAAAAGTGATCGTGTACGACCAAGCACTGCTGCGGGAACTGAATTCAGTGCAAAATGGAAGATGTGGGCAGCCAGGTGGGTGGGAGACGGGCGTCGAGCAAGACATAACCTGGACGGACGGATGCAATGTATTGGGGATACGACTTCCGCACAAAGAGTACGAGCTGTTTAAGATGGGGGTGGATCATAAAGGGCGCCCCCTGTTGTTCAGTGGGGAAAGGCCCACGGATGGATCCAGCCCGGATCGATCTGCAAAAAGGCCAACATCCTTTCAGACACCAATGGTGCAATGCAGCACAAGGGTTGGAGTGGAGCCACGCTACAGTTCCTACAGTGATCATTCAACGGGACCGAAGATAAGCTCTGCTAATGCACTGCACTCTTCGTTGATTCTGCTGTCTGTTCTAAATGCATGGTGCTGGAATATTTATCTTTTCTAAAATATGACGTGCCATTCACGTTCACTGATCAAATTCTGACCCATTTATTACGGGCATTGTACAATCTGATAGACTGGAGGAGGATTGTTCTCTGGTGCTATAACAAAACGCTTGCTGCAAACGCTCTGAAATATGACACTTTTTTTTATCTAAGAAATTTCCATAAAGCAAAATTTTTACATAGAAGCCTCCTTTTATCATATAGTATATCAACATTATTTTTGATGCAATTTGCAATTTGGAGCGTTGTTTCATATGAACTCCAGAAGAATGCTACATGGACATCTATTCAAAACCTGAATGTTCTGTAGAAAGTATATTTGCCAACATTCCATCAAGATAAACAGTTACATGTTAAGTACTTCAAATACTTACCAGTGTACAACCAATGGTGTGATTTTGGGGCAGGACTATCTGTTGGACCGACCAACGGGAGGCAGGAGTGTTTGAGGAACCTGTTTGAAAACAGTCATTATATCTGCAATTCTTCAGCTTTAAAACCAGATATGGGAGATACATTCAGATTCCCTTTTAACTGTAAATGAAGAAAGAAGATTTCCAAAAAAACAATACAAACACGTTGGAAGTCAAAATGCCTTTTCCTGATCTTGTATGTCCTAATTATTTGACCTGAAGTGCATATATGGACTACATTCAACATAAACTACCCTGTATTCTTTTAATATTAGGCTGTTGTCTTCAAGACAAGGAGACTTAGCTCATTTTTGCCATCTAATAAATTTTATGTAGCTTTAATCTTCTAATAATGGTGAGGGTGAACATATTTATTGCTACTATTAAAGTAATTTTGATAAGAAACTTAATGGATGTTTTTTTGAACTGATTCTCTATTAACATATCCACACATATAGTACTGTACAAAATGTATCGTGTGACACGTTCGGTGAGCTCTTGCACAATGGTTCAATTCACATCCAATGTTGAATACATGTGCAAGACATTTGAACGGAGCTGTCATATGGCTTCCACATTATGCTCACGCTCGCCAATATCTGAAGCGTAAGTTCTCAGAACTCTGCGTACAATTCACTCCCTCTGTTTATTTGGAAGAACAGGAAGTGTTCAACTCATTCGGTCTTAGTTTAGCAGAGCATGCGATTTTCTGTTTGTACAGAGTGGAGTGATTCCTTGTTCTGGAGGCAATCTTTAGAAGCACAAAAAAAAATAAAAATCCAAGATGTCCAAATGAATCTGTCAAACATAAAAATGCATGATATTGGTTGTTATAGTTTTGACACGACCCCTGCAAAAATCTACCATAGTAGCCATAATTTCATAATTGGATATAAAATAAATAAATATGGGATATAAAAAAGAAATACCATATTAGCTTATATGGTTCAGAAACAATTGCTGTAGATGTGTATTTTACAAACTATAGTTACCATTTTAATGTTAATCCTTAATTAAATGCATAAATGCATCAATTATGAAATAATCCGAGATGCTAGGTACTCATGAAATCCTACATATGTTCATACTCATGTTCAGATTTGGTATACAGCAAAATCCCATCATGAACCTTTCAAGATCCTGTGCTGAAGTGGATATATGCTTCTGTAAAAGCCACATTATTTGGTAAATAACTATATTACCTATGATTCTGAACAGACCACCAATCACACGAGTCACAGAAATTACAGCAAAAGAACTCAACAACATCCGACTGCTCCCATGAAACACAGTGAATGAATCAAACAAGTCTTCCTACACTCTCAAACTACATATGTTTTTGTATGTATCCAATTATTTTAATAATTAATATAAACTTTATATAATATGTGTTTTTTTACATTATTCACAAGATTTCATAGGTTTAAAATTTTTATTCTCTCTTAAAATATATTTTTTTTACATTTCCATTTTTTTTGGCTTCAAATATCAAGATGAAATCACATGAAAATATTGCGATTCTAATTTGTGACCCTGGACCACAAAACCAGTCATAAGGGTCAACTTTTCGAAATTGAGATTTATACAGCATCTGAAAGCTGAATAAATAAGCTTTTCATTGATGTATGGTTTGTTAGGATTGGACACTATTTGGCTGAGATACAACTATTTGAAAATCTGGAATCTGAGGGTGCAAAAAAAAATCAAAATATTGAGAAAATCGCCTTTAAAGTTGTCCAAATGAAGTTCTTAGCAATGCATATTACTAATCAAAAATTAAGTTTTGATATATTTACAGTAGGAAATTTACAAAATATCTTATGGAACATTATCTTTACTTAATGTCCTAATGATTTTTGGCATAAAAGAAAAATCTATAATTTTGACCCATACAATGTATTGCTGGCTATTGCTACAAAAATACCCCAGCGACTTAAGACTGCTTTTGTGGTCCAGGGTCACATATATGGGTGGGTGGTTTGTTTTATGGCTTGTCACAATTAAAAGTCCTCCCTGTGGAGAAAACGAATGGCACAAATACTTACAGAACAAAGTCATTGAAAAAACTGCGCTGTTGCTTTATGTGGGGGGAAAAAACTGCTTGTATGCAAAAATGACAATCCTATAAAGTCTTGTGTCTTATTAATCACAGATGTTCTCAGCATTTGCACTTACCAGATAACAGCCAAACCCAGAGTTCAAACCTAATAGTAAAAAATGAAAAGAAATTGGAATAACCCTTAATGTTGAAATGTTTAGCCTTAATAAGCAATGTCATATGGCCAGCCATCGCCCAAAATTCTCAAGAGACTTCCGCTTTTCTCTCTATTTCGTTTTACTTATCTTAGAACTACGTCATTAAAACCATCTGCAGGCTTATTCCTGTTAAACAACTCTTTTGGAATCACGAAACGATGGAGTTTGTGGTTTTTCTGTTAAAAGTAATGAAAAAATGGTCGCTGGCTGAGGGACGTAACGGAAGAGAGCGCGGAGGGCAAAACGAGTCAGGGAGTCACATCCAAAAGGCAGCAGATTGTTCGTATTAAATCGTGTCTGTGACGGTGGCTCTGGGTGCCATGAGGTAATGCTTTCTGATTGTAACAAGAGTTCCGAAGGCTGGGAATTTGGAAATAATAAACAGAGAGCGGGAGAACAAGTCACCATACTGACAGTGGCATACAGCGAGCTCGCCAATAACAGCAGATGACTGTAGAAGTCCAGCAAAACTGATTAAAAATAAGTGACAATTTGCAGAGGTCTTTCTGTGGTTATAGTTAAACTAATAAAAGCCAACTGTCAGAAGATCATATTGCAAAAAAAGCCTTTGGCTTGTAATCGCGCTTCTTGCTTGTCAAAAGAATCTATAAAAAGATTTAACACAAGGCCTATTTTGCAATGTTCAATGAAAAGTTACGAAGCATAACAGCATGACTGTGTCCTAGTTACAATGTCTTTGCGCCGTGCTCTCCTGCTCCAATTATTATTGCTAATGGGATGGGCGGCTTTGATCATTGGCTCTTGTGATCGGAAACAACACACTAGAGCCGCCGTTCTAAACTAGTGGGTCGTGCAGAGACAGGATGACAAAATAAACCGGCTTATCAACTTTGAAACATGTCTTTTGTTGTTGACATCAAAGGCCGTGTGCATCTGCCACTGGTAGAATAGTGTGACACCCTGAAAGTTTGATCACATGTATTTATTGTATATACGTTGTATGTGTATGTTTATTCCTTACAATTGATTATATTAATGTATATA